>JACYFF010031954.1:6163011-6178124 GCA_017589665.1 Selenicereus undatus | reverse complement strand
GCTATCCTCACAGACCGCTTCCAGCTATCAAAATCTTCTCCGTTGAAGACATCCGCAACTAGAGTCTGGCCTGGCTGATCTGAAGAATGTAGAAACAACGGATCTGAAGGTTCAATCTGCACTCTGTTTCCTCCAACGGTTGCCATGGCATAAGACCTCATGAAAGAGATCGAAAGCTATTGAATGTCGAGATTAGGGCTTGAGCAATTGATAAACCAAATCAATTACTCGAAACAGAAAGAAAGAAAGAATCAAAAAAAAGTTCGAACAGAGGAATGATGTAAGGCTATTCAATCAAGAGATTGATAAGCAAGAACTCTGTGCAGTCTTGAAGATTCAGGATCTTCAGTCTGCTCTGATACCATCTTGAGCTTAAAGGAAAAGAGAGAAATCAAGAAGATCTCTATTGAGGATATTGAGAGAGAGAATTACATTCCTTCGTATGTATTATACAGATTGAGGGAGCCTAGCTCCTTTTATAATTCGTTGCAACAAAAAGAAGAAGAAAGGGTGCCACCTCAGCATGAGGCTAACTGACTAACTAACTAATCAAGGCCTATATGTCTAACAGTATCTAAATGACTTGATGCAGAAGATATAGAAGTCATTCAAGAGATCTAGACAACAAAGATAAAAGATAAGTAGAGATTAAGACAATAATACATAATTTAGATATCTCAATGCGACGGATCCAATCAAAGAATGAAACTTGTAAAATAGTAATATGGATACATTGACGTTAGACCGATGAAGTCGTGGAGACACAACATACACAAAAATAATAGACAATTGGCATATGTCTTAAACCTTAATTAATAATAATTAATCATGTCCCCCCCCCCCCCACCCCCCTTCACCACTCATTAATCAACAAGCACCCACCCATCAAATTTCCAGTCACGTGCTTCATTCTGATGTATACTGTATACACTACTTCATGGCAAACTCCACATCAACAAATTCTCTCTCTCTCTCTCTCTCTCTCTCACACACACACACACACATTCATCAAAGCCGCCCCCCACATTATAACTTCCCCAATTATATTTGTCTATGTTTAATTCTCGTTTTTTCTGCGATAAAAAAAATTCTTTTTTTTAAAAAAAAATGGTGGGATGTTTGATAAATAATTTTTTAAAGAGTTGTTTGGTTAAAGAGAATTTTTTTGATCAAAATTAGCTGTTTGACTAAGCAAAAAAATTAATGTGAGTATTTGGTGAAAGAGATTTTTAGAAGAACATTTTGAGTCCAAAAAGCTAATTTAAAAAGGCTAATTTTATGAACTTTTTGAAATAGTTTTTTTTGGAGAATTGGCCTTTTTGTTTCACAATTTTATCAAAAATAGCTAATTTTATCAAATAATTTTTCAACAAACAGTTAATACAAATAGCTAATATAAATAACTAACTTAAATAGATAATAGCTAACAATTAATACAAATAATTAATAGATAATAGCTAATAACTATTTGTCAAATTGGAACGATATGATGGTCCGTATATTGGTATGCAGGAGCAGCATAAATGGAAGTTGGTGTTCACTTGGCATCAAAATCTGTCAATTTTTCTGTTTGCTTTTTTCTCTCTCTTCAACTCTCTCTCTCTGTTCATAATTTCCTTAGTTCCGTCGTGAGGGCAATGCTAGGGTACGAGTGGGGCAGCCATTCATCTCCTCCTCCACAGCTCATCCTCACCGACGACGTCAATCATGATCCATCCTCATCCTCCTCCTCCAATCACCACCGTCCGATGTTCCACGACCCATACTCCACTCCCTGCACCTTCCCGCACGATAACGACCCTCCTCCTCCCCCTCCTCCCTCAACGTCCTCCACTGCTTTCTCTCTCTACAACCTCCAAACCACCGACCACCACCAACAGCAACAACCCCTGCTATTCAACGACCCACGCGCCTTTTCAAGCGCGTCGTACTCACCTGCACCATCCATGCTCTCATTCGACGCTTTTCCATCCCCGGCTGGGTACCCGGTTCTCGTGCCCAAGGCTGAACCGGACTATGCGACCCGGATCGGCTTGAACTTGGGCGGAAGGACGTATTTCTCCACCGATGATGACCTCGTCAGCCGGCTGTACCGCCGGTCTAGACCGGTGGAGGCTCTAAACTCGCCGAGATGCCAGGCGGAAGGGTGTAATGCTGACCTCAGCACCGCCAAGCACTACCACCGCCGCCATAAGGTCTGCGAGTTTCACTCCAAGGCCGCCACCGTCGTCACCGCCGGCCTCACTCAACGCTTCTGCCAGCAGTGTAGCCGGTAATTTTTCAATTTTAATTAAAAAATAGTACAGTACAATAAAAATCAAACTCTTAAAAAAGCTAATTAATTTTCTGAACTAAATTGAGTTTTTCAACTTTTGTGAACTTTACTATTTTACCCTTAAAAGGCCTCCAAATTACCGCCAATGATTGGCTGGAGTTCAGTGAACTTGTGAGGCCGTACAGTTGGGATCCCGAGGGCAATTTTGACCGGTGGGTGCAGTGTAAAAGAGTTTATTTTTTAGGTACAAATTAAGCTAGGGTTTAAGGTGGTTAGGAATTCAGTTATTAGCGATTAATGACGGATATGTCCTTGGTGGATGGAACTAATTACAGGTTCCACCAGCTGTCGGAGTTTGACAATGGGAAGAGAAGTTGCCGTAAAAGATTGGCTGATCACAACCGCCGCAGGAGAAAATCAAACCAAACCAACGCTCACGATCACCGGACCCCTACTCAGTCTGAAAATGCTCGGAACTCGCCCTCACAAAGTACTCAAAGTAAGTAAACAAATTTTCTTTTTTTTTTTCCCGTTTGTCTTGGATTCTCCATTTTATTAGAATCGAGTTACTGTTGGCCCAACAAGTAGTATAGTTTCCCATCATAGATTTTTTCCATTCACAAGAATCGAACCTAAGACCTAACTTATGAGAAATAGGTGTCAAATTAATTGAACCAACCTACGTTGGTTATCTCTACATTAGTTGATCAATCAATGATAGTTTGTTATGTTCATAAAATATTGAATTACTGATTTCTAGATGAGACTGCTCACATAAAAATGTAATAAGGCAAGCTTCTTTGTAAGTGGTTGAAAAATGTGATCGTATAATCTTTCAGGATCTCCATCTGACTCGGGAGCGAATTCATCATCCTCGGTGACAGTGGCAATATCACCACCACGAGCGTCATTTGACTCCAACTTCAGCCAAAGATTGTACGAGTAACTCTAGTTAATGTTAGCTTCATGCATGGTGACTGGTATGGAAGTAGAAACTACGATAGTCCAGGGACATTAATGATATTTTCTTAATAATAAGCTAATGCTAATTATCATCGTTACTGTTATAATTGATTAGGTTAATGTCTTCCAATAGAAGGATTTTAACCTTGTGGTCTTTATTAATAAGTCATATTTAATCCAAGCTTCTAATTAAATTAATTTTAATCATAGAAAATCTCCTCTCTTTGTTTCTTACTCCAATCTAATAGAAAGTAACCTAGCTTTTGGCTTAAAAATAGAAGACATCAAAATGCACACGTTTGTCTGGGGTTTAGTTCTCCAATATTCACTGGTTTGATTAATGACAAATGTCAAAATTTAATACTTTGTTGGAAATATCGACGTATGTATGGTTGTTTCCGTGTGATCAAAAGGTCACGGGTTCGAACCGTGGAATCAATCACTGACAAAGTCAGGTTAAGCTGCCTATAATTCATCTCTTGTGGTGCAGCCCTTCCCCATACTCTATGTGAATACAGGATGCTTATGCACCGGGCTGGTCTTTTTTTTGTGTGTGTGGAAATATCGACGTATATAAACAACATCTTTAAACGATCAACGTGTTCTTGATACTTGTCAAATTGTAATTGGGTAAAGCGGCATAAATGTGGTGATTTTAATATAGCAGCTAATAATATTTGTCATTGTTGGTTCACCTCTATTCCTTTTTCAAATGGGACTTGTGATTTTATGGAGTGGTGACAATGTTACATTAACAATCTAAACATTTTTTTTTTATGGGAACGCATCCTATAAAATTTTTGGTGCTCATGCTATAAAACTTTTTAGTACTTGATTTATATATGGCGTTCTTGATAGTAGGAAACTATGACTACTTGTCTAGTTTTGTTTGCATTAGTTATTTGGATGAATTCTTTCTAAAAAAGTGTTTTATAAATTTAATTTTCTAGAAAAAATGTGAAACAAATCTAACAACAATACAATTTCTAAAGCTAATTTCAAAAAACCCGTGGTTCAAATAACGTTTTATTAATTAGTTTTTTTAACAAAAAAAAAACTAATTCCAAATGGCCGGTTAGTCCAAAGGCTAATTTTGACGAACCGTCCCCACCTCCAACTCTACTATTTCATTAGAACTAGAATTGAGTAACGGGTCGGTTTAGGTTGATCCATTCAATAAACGGCTCAATTTCGTGTTATCTTTGTAAATAGTTTAGATCTACTCAAAATTGAAAAATAACATGTGTTCAAGATAAACAGTCAAATCGTATTGACCACATGTTGAAATCGGTTCGATTTGTGTCGGGTTTGGGTTTCTCTCAGTAATTAAGTTCAAGTAGTATTTGGATCAGATTATCATATCAGTTAGACTTTCTTAACTCTAGTTAGAACAGTGTACAGATCGATAAACTATTTACAGTCAACTGAAAAAATGTAAATGTGGAAAGAGAGAAAAAAAGAAGAAGGGGGGGGGGGGGGTTGATGAGTGAGACCAATAAGTTTTCCTTTGTGTCCCCTGCAAGGTGGCCAGACTTAATTTCATTTCACACATACAGCTAGGGCCAAGGGGTAGCTAGCTATCTATTCTAGGGTTCCGTCTGCCTCACGATTTTTCCTTCATTTTTTTTTTTTATAAAAGCTTATTATTAAAATGTTATATTATGTCTATATATTCTCCAAGGGGTCACCATCATGAAAATGAGAGATAAATATTACGCTTGGTTGGTCCATACTCCTCCACTAATTTCCACACAGTCAAATTCATGGAACTATCCCCTCAGAAAAGAAAAAATTGAAAGTGAAAGGTAAAATGTTAGTACAATAATGGAAACAAAGACTCATTTTCAAAATCAATAATGTGAATGCTTTTTAATATGATTATTGAAGTCCTTGATTGTCGGGGAAAAATTTTCTTAATTACAAAAAAAAATTCCAAACAAAAATGTAATTATCATGTATTACAAAATCTACCGAGGTCACAATATATGTATTACAACTATATCCTGCATTAACCAGCAGACAAAAATATATATATATATATATATATATATAGAGAGAGAGAGAGAGAGAGAGAGAGAGAGAGGTCAGAGATTATCTGTATTACTCTCCTCAGAGTAATATATATTGTCATAAATCACATTCTACTTTCTAACCTTGTGTATCTGTCATTCATATATGTAAGCTAAGTTTTAATATGCATTTTTATGACATGCGGGTGTATAGCCCTAGAATTTTATTTTTTTTGGATAAAAAGGATAACTGACACGTATATTTTATGAACTCGTCTTTCAATGGCTCTTCCTAAATTATACTCAAGGAGGACACGAAAAGAGTCACTATATAGGACCTCATCCCACACTACTGTGGAATGATGTGATAAACCATATGTAGCCAGTCAATTAGTTGTACTACTGCCTTCCCTTAACATATGATTAATAATACTACTATTACAATACTGTAAGTAGGTAGTAATGTCTTCCATCAGGACTTGACCTTTTTTATGGTGCTTGAATATGTTGTATAGTGCCAAAAGTATGATATATATGTATTGATATAACATATATCCCGTACCTTCTTGTTTTTCCTTTTAAATTTATTTTTCATTACAAGTCATTTGTCAGGTTATGGCCATGTTCTGAAACAGCGTTTTAAGTAACGTTTGTTGTTTTGGTCAAGTCAATATATTAATCATTTAATTTTTAGGGTTCAGTAACCTAGTGTTGTGACTGGTATTTCAAATAGCATTTAACATTTTAAGTATGATTTCTAAAAAGGTAACAGTATTAACTTTTGGCATTTAGAAGTAACATTTTATATTTTTTGGCCAAAAAAATATCCTTTGGAAATTGTTTATGTCCTTTTATGTAAATTTATATTAATCAACTAACCCAAACAATTAAATTTATCGAACACATTTATTTCAGCCGTTCATCTAACCAGCCATCCTCTAACAACTAAATTAGAAGCGCTATCAGCTAACTAAAGAGTTGTGCGTTACCTAAATAGCTAATTTTACTGAACAGGGTCTACGTATGCATGAAATTGTGATTAAAAAAGAAAAAATGCGTACCCATAATACTAATGTACCAGTTAAGTTACGTAAGCATAGAGAACAGCACATTAAACGCATATAATTAATTTTAACTTCAAGTTATTCAGCCCTGTAGCACTAAATTCAATAATGTGGTATATATGCAAGAAATTCATTTAATAATACACCTTTGAATCTAATCTATCCTTTCATATGTGTTCTTCTGTCACATAAGATGTTTCCACGAAATATGAGCTCTTAGATAAGCTTGTGTACCAATATTTTAAAAAATGCATTGAAAAATACTCCAGTAACATTTATACAATTTTTTAATTTAACGATAGTTTCAGAATAAAATTTGAACTTTACAATCTAAAATTTGAACTTTATATCACTTTTTAAATATCATCTAATTAATAATAACCTTCCTTTGCAAAGATTGGAAAAAGATGTGACTTGTGAGGGAATAAAATGGACAATTAAGAATATAATTGTCGGGTCAAAGTCATTTTCATATTCGAAATTAGAATTGACAGTTCAAAAAAGTCTGAAGAAAATTAAGAGAAAATCCAAACCTTAAATCAATGCATACTTGATTGCCTTGATTGGGGAATCAAGAATCTACTGAATTTCATATCAACCATGTCCACATGTTTTTTTGTTTTTTTTTTTTTGGCTCCTATATTTTCTACAAATCATGTTGGCCCCCCTCTCTCTCTCTGTTCATACATCAGGCAGCCGCAGGTAATCATGTATTATTGGAAATTCATGAACATGTTAGTTGAGAAGTTCCATCCAATAATTATTTATGTGGGTGTGGGTGTCACTTAAAGTAAAATTTTTAAAAGTTGCCAAAAGTTTGGAATTTAAATTTTTTTTAATCAATTTTTATGTCTCTCTTATATAAGAAAAGGCAAAAAGAATCGGAGGTGGGGTGTTGAAATATCTATGTCTGTCGAATATAAGTTCCGGACATATTATAAGCCAACAGTCACTTCATCCACCGTCAACTAATATGGGTTTGTAACTTAAATGGACTTATATGCTTTGTTTGTTTGTTTATGACCCAATTTATAGAAAAATTTATTTAACGTTATCTAAGCATTCGGGGAAACATAAAAGTAAAACCCAACTGGAGTGAATTGTCTCAATGTAACCTTAGTTAGGTCGGATTGGCTGAAACCCGAATGTACTTGGTGTAGTTTGGCCATGATTCTAGACTTGATAATTATGTAGCACCATCATATGCTAATTCATAATAGGGCATGTAAGGGTTGGAATATTTCCTCTATTGTAAAGTTGTGTTGGGTGAACTTTATTCAGATCAGAGCTCGTGCTTGGTTGGGAAACATAATTATTGTTTAGAAGTTATTTTTCTATTCCTCAATCTTCAGCAAAATGAAGGTAAAAGTTTCCTAAGTTCAAGTCCTTTTGTGAGGGATCCAAATTTAGGGTATGTTATTTTCAAATTATCACAAGTACTTATTATCAGCATTTACTGCTCATCATGATCAATCAATGCTGATAAGCACTGATTAACACTTATTAATAATTATCGGTACTGATTAACAATAAATTATTTATAATAAGTTGAAAAGAATGGATTCTTACTTTGATGCTTTTGCCCATGACCAAAAAGAAACCGAAGGGAATGTCGGATTCATCCCAAGCAAAAGAAAAAATGCCTCAATGATTGAACAAAACCACAAAGGCACAAAGCAATTTCCAAGAAATATTGGAGGGTCCCACCTTTTTCTTATGTGTCTTTTTCCCCAATTTAATTTCCTACTATATAACGATTGATGAGTTTTAGAAATTTCAGTGTACAAATGTAATTACGCAAACATTTCATGTACTTATTAAAGAAAAGTACTAATTAGTATTAGAAAAGCATCAGTGCGTAACAATTGTTTCCTATTTTATAATGAAGGTTTCAATTTAAATTCTCCCACAAAGGAAATTTCTGGATTTAAACATAAGGAAAATTTTTAATTTTTTAAAATTAGAGTTTTCATGTAATATCAGAAATTTTTTTATTTTTTTAA
This sequence comes from Selenicereus undatus, assembly GCA_017589665.1. Lineage (NCBI taxonomy): Eukaryota > Viridiplantae > Streptophyta > Magnoliopsida > Caryophyllales > Cactaceae > Selenicereus > Selenicereus undatus. The sequence continues at coordinate 6,169,810 of JACYFF010031954.1, read as the reverse complement.
AATTATTCCACAAATAAATTATGTAACATTTCATGTGATATATGGAAAATTTTTAATTTTTTAAAATAGAGTTTTTAAATTTAAGAAATTATTAACTTGATATTTCCTATGTATTAAAATAGATTATGATTAACTCAATTGAATGTGCACATGTGTTACATATTAATGAATTTGATACATTATTCTTTGCATATTGGTAGAATGTGCAACTTGATAATAGGACATAATATAAATTATCGCACTTCTACAGGTTTAGAAGACTTTCACATATAGCCATAAGAATAGGAATATAATATCAATTTACAATATCTTAAGTTAATCGTGTTCAAGTTGTTATTTCAAAATTATTGTAGTAAACCATTTGAACTAACTTACTGAGAAAACATAGTTTGTGAATAATTGGCTCTAGTTACGGGAGAGCCCTGGGTCTGTATATATATTCAATAATGTTGCAAGAAAAATATTTACATATCTTCCTACCATAATACTTTCCTACATTACAATGATACTTTCCTCCTCTATGCCCCCTCAATTTATATGGGGGGATCACAGACAGATTGAATTTTTAAAACAACAATCTATTTACACAAAGTGATTTGGTAAAAATGTCTGCGAGCTGAAACTAAGTAGGAACATAACAAACAACTAAGTCACCATGAGAGACTCGTTCACGAACGAAATGATAGTCCACTTTAATATGTTTACTGCGATTATAAAGCACAACATTAGCAGTAATATATATAGCGGAGATATTATCACACAGAACCTACATTGGGGAACATAAAACAATGCCCAATTCTACTAGAACATATTGAATCCAGAGCGTCTTAGTGACATTGTAGGCAATAGCACGATACTTAGCTTCAGTGGAAGACTTGGAAACGGTTGGTTGCTTCTTGGAGCGCCAGGATACAAGTTTAGGACCCAGGAAAACAGCATATCTTGTGGTAGATCGAGAACTATCCGGACAGCCCACCCAGTCTGTATCTGAATAAGCTAAGACCACAGATAGCTACTTGGCCTTCTTGAGTGTACGTAAGACCGTGATCAACAGTGCCCTACAAATAATGAAAAATCCTCCGGACCACAGATAAGTGAGTAATACGAAGAGCATGCATAAAATAAGAAACAAGATTCACGGTATAGGATATATCAGTCCTAGTCATAGTCATGTATTGCAATGCTCCTGCCATGCTCCGATACTCAATAGGATCTGGACGTAAATCCCCATCCGTAAGTGATAACGTACTCCAAGAAGGAAGTGGTGTACGGACAGGTTTGAAGTTGTGAATTTGAAATTTGGTGAGAAGATCTTGAACATATTTGGATTGAGACAGAAACAGAGTGTCTGAAGTCCGAACAAATTGTACCCCAAGAAAACAAGCAAGGTCCCCAAGATCCTTCATACAAAACTTGGTAGAGAGGAGATGAATGATATGGTGTAACAGAGAAAAGGAGCTACCAGTGAAAATAATATCATCCACATATAGAAGAAGAATAAGGAGGGCATTGGGCTTACGAAGGATGAACATAGAAGAGTTAGTGCGACTGTAAGTGAAGCCCAAGGATAGAAGATAACTGCTAAACTTGTGAAACCAGGCTTAGGGGGCCTATTTTAAGCCGTAGAGTGATTTTGTTAGCCTACAAACATAAGTGGGGAAATCAGGATTAACGAAGCCGTGCGGTTGGGTCATATAGACCTCTTCGTGAAGATCACCGTGTAGAAAGGCGTTCTTCGCATCAAGTTGACAAATAACCCAACCGTAAGTGACAGTAAGGGTAAAGACAATACGAATACTAATGGGCTTCACAACAGGACTAAAGGTCTCATTATAATCTAGTTCAGCAAGTTGACCGAAGCGTTTGACAACCAAACCCGCCTTCTGATGTTCAATAGACCCGTTAGAGTTATATTTTATACGATAAACCCACTTACAGCTTAATAAGTTCATGTCAAGACGATACGAAACTAGACGCCAAGTGTCATTTTGAACAAGTGCATTAAACTCTTTTATCATAGCCATGCGCTATTTTTCATCCTTGGAGGACTGAGTATACGAGGTCAGTTCAGACTCATGACTAAGTGCATGTAAAGACAAGATAGTGTGGGGCTTCACAGTGCCATAGCGGGAGCAAGTTTGCATAGGGTGGCGAGGAGCAACATCATTGACGGAGGAGGAGGATATGAGAAGGACTGAGGACACAAAGGAGGGACGCCGACTGAGCTCAGGTGAGGCAGCATTGGCCATCCCCGGGAGGGACTTAGAGATGACAAATGAGAAATGGGACCAGAGGATAGGGATGAGGAGGGAGATGAGTTAGGCACAACGGGGTAACAGAGAATAGACAAGGACGGAGGGGTTAACACAGCAAGGGAAGAGGGCTGACTATGGGAGGCGGGCCCAAGAGAGTCTTGTATAACAAGGGTAGTGAAGACAACCAATTGTAGAGGAGAGACATTTTGAGCCTTAGACACCGGAGATTGTAGTTCAGGATAAGGAAAGACATCCTCATAGAATAGAACATGACGACTAACGTAGACTCGACCCGTAGTTGGATCTAGACACCGGTACCCTTTATAATGTGAAGCATATCCAAGGAAAACACATCGTTTTGACCGCAGAAGCAATTTATGTTCGTAACTTAAGAGCGTGGGAAAGTACTCACACCCAAACACATACAAAAAGGAATAATCAGGTAACTTATGAAAAAGTTTTTCAAAAGAAGAATAGTTATCGAAGAGAGGGGTGGGGAACCGATTGATAATGAAGGTGGTCACATAAGCCGTATCAACCCAAAATTGTCCAGAAACATTGGCATCAAGAAGAAAAGTGCGAGTCATTTCAATGATGTGACGGCGCTTCTGTTCAGCTACCCCATTTTGCTTAGGAGTATGAGGGCAGGATTTTCGAAAATAAATGCCTTTATGAACAAAGTGTGCTTTTAAAAGATCATTATCAAATTCTTTGCCATCATCACTTTGAAAAACCTTTATTTTGCGGTCAAATAAATTTTCTACCAACTTTTGAAAAGCAAGAAACATGACACACATTTATTACCAAACTTAAAGTCTGAAAAAATAAGCTGTTTTTGTCTAAGGGACACAAGAACTCTAGAACCACAATGACCCAAACTGCGATGCCGGACATCACCAGAAGCTTAGAGAGCTACAAGAGCAGAAACAGGCAAGGAGGTCGACAAGGTATAGATGCCACCGTCACTGGAACCCCACAGTGGAGTTGTCCCTATTTGCTTGTCCTTAATGTAAATAGCAGATGAGTCAAAACCAACCTCACAATTATTATCACAGCATAATTTTTGCACAAAAATCAAGTTATATTGCAACTCAAGGACATGCAAAACATTGTTTAATTTTAATGGCTTGGCAGAAATTGATAAAGACACCTAGCTAACATGACGAATGGGCAACCGAGTGCCATTACCAATAATGACATTACTGGTACCATTATAAGGGAGTTTATGGGATAAAATACCCTCTGATGAAGTCATATTAGACGCGGCAGTAGAGTCAGGATACCAAAGGACATCATTAGCTTCTTTGGACTAAATCGTAGCGAAAGCAGGTGGTCCTGAAGAGGAAACAGAAGTAGCCACAGCAGGAAAATATCGAGGGTAGTAAGGAGTAGTATGACCTGGGTTGAAGCACAATTGGCACACAACTTGGGAAAGGGGGACGCATCAGCACATACAGTAGGGTAATAGATGAAGAATGATCCGAAGCAGAGAGGGAAGCTAATACAACACAAGAACTATGAGAAGGAGATATACCTGATGCAGGTGTACTCTGTTCCCCAGCAGAATGATGTTGTTGCCCTGGATTGCCACCTCGTCCACCACTCTGTCCACGACCGCGCCCTCCTTCACGATCGCGGTTGTTACACCCACCTCTAGAGTTGTGGCCACGACCTCGCCAATTGTTGGTGGAGTGGCCACCAGAAGTAGGGGCATTAGGAGAAGGGCCGTTAGAACGGGAATTTAAGGCAGGGTAGTAACAGTGGCAAATGCCTGATGGATGGTCACCGATGCGGTGCCCTCACAAAGGCGCAAGACCCGAGTTTATGTAAAATTAACTTCGTAAGAAGCTCATCAAAAGTAAAATGGCTCCAAAAGTATGTAGCAGCAGTAATGAAGTTGTCATAATCATCATCCAAACCACCCACAGTATACTGAATTAACTCCTGGTCCGTTAGGAGACAATTAATGGCAGCCAAAGAATCAGCAACTTCTTTAATTTCACGAAGATAAGATTCCATGGATTGAGTTCATTATTTCTTAAGGTTTGAGAGCTTACGCCGCAATTCCATTTTCATAGCCAAGCTAGTAGTTAGAAAGCGCTTATGAAGTCAGTAACCAAATTTGATAAGAATGATTTAAATCACGCACTTCAACAAGAATATCACAAGAAATAGTAGCAAACAATCATGATCGAAGCATTTGATCCACTCGTAGCCATTGAGTAAAAAGAGGATTAACTACCTGGCAACCGGTGGAGTCCAAAATAGTGTATGATAGCGGTGGCAATGACCCATCGACAAGGCCAAAAAGGTTTGTTAAGACTCATAACATAATTCAGTTTCATAAACAGAATGTGGTTAACATTCTTGATATTTAATTAGTTAGTTGCAAGTGTGTATATAAGGGACATGCCTCTGTATGTAAGCTGAAACTAGAGAGCAGTATGGAAATAATGATGAAGTATTCTCTTCTTCTCTGTTATCTCCATTTCTCTTGACATCGTATCAGAGCAGAAACAACTCTGAGCTTCTTCCTTCTTCTTTCACACTCGATCTTGTTGATTCGATCCATCAATAGATCCAGCTCACATTCTTGCGTTGATTAAATTCGTTTCTTATTGATCTTTTAGCTCATTTCACCAAATGATCTAGCATCTAACTAACATTCTTGAAGCAAACCGAGGTTCCTGAAATTTTCATCAATCGCGAAGACAAGTATGGATACTATTAGTGATTGTAATTCACAACAACCGAATTACAATTGTGATCCTCTTCTTTTACAAAGTTCTGATCATCCAAGTCTGCAATTGGTCATTACAAAGCTTAATGGTGCCAATTTTCAGCCATGGAGTCGATCTGTGCAAATAGCTCTTAGCACTAGTGCCAAGCTTGGGTTCATTGATGGTTCTTGTAGCAGACCTGGTCCAAATTCTTCCAGGCTACCTCAATGGATTAGATGTGATAACATGGTGGTGAGTTGGTTGCTAAACTCTATAGTACCTAAATTGTCTGATGCTTTTCTTTATGCCAATTCTGCTAAAGAGTTATGGAAAGAACTGATAGATAGGTTTGGTCAAAATAATGGTCCATTGTTGTTTCAAATTGAGAAGGAAATTATTGAGTTACAGCAAGGGACAGAGAGTGTAGCTGTATACTACACCAAATTAAAGAAACTTTGGGATGAGTTGCAAGAACTCAGTGAAATACCTATATGCAAATGTCCAGATACATGTATTGCCATGAAAAAGTCTATGCTTCTTGCTCAACGACAAAAACTGATCAAGTTTTTGATGCATCTCAATGACAAATATGATGCCATAACGGGATAGATTCTTTTGATGGATCCTCTGCCTGATCTTAATAAAGCATACTCTGTGATTGTTAGAGTAGAAAAGCAGAAACAAGTTGCCAGTCACATCAATGCTGGCAATGAAATGGTAGCTTATGTGAATAGACTTGGACCAGGCAGTGACAATGCTAGTGGTTTTCTTGCCAAAGGCACACCAAAAGGAAAAAAGGACAATAAGAAAATCAGAAGCAATAGGTACTGTGATCACTGTCACAAGACAGGACACACACAGGACTAATGTTTTTTATTGGTTGGTTACCCAAGCTGGTATGAAGGACCTAGAGATGGGTTAAAAGACAGAAAATCCCAAAGAATTGCTGCCAATGTCTCTACCAATCTGCAACAGCAATTGCTAGATTCTCCCCTAGATGAGATTCAAGATGGAGGTTCCAAGCCTCAGTTTGATGATGCTTTTATACAGGCTTTAGCACAAGAAGTGATGAAAGTCATGAAAGGGAAAGGAGTTTATCAATAGTGAGGCACTGTGAATAATTTTGCTCATTTTGCAGGTAAAACTTCTGTTTTCATTAGCCCTCATTCAAGTGCTTGCAATGTTGTACTTAATAATGATTCAGGTTCATGGATCATAGACACAGGGGCATCAGACCACATGACACAAGATTCGACCCTTTTCACTTCCACAAAACTGTTATCTATACCCATTCATGTCACTCTACCTGATGGAACCTTAAAGGAAGTCACAAAAGTTGGCCAAATACCCTTGAATAAACACATCACTCTTCATGAAGTCCTCTTTGTGCCAGAATTCAAATTTCATTTATTGTCAGTCCACAAATTACTCAACAATTACCCTTTTTGTACCATTTTTTTCCCTGACAAATGTCTTTTTCAGGACCTTACCACTAAGCTGGTCATGGACACTGGATTTAAAGCTAATGAACTTCACCAATTAAAGCTCACAATAGCTGACAAGTCTCTTAGTTCACCTGATGCTTCTGGATGCAGATCCTCAAGGAATCCTACCTACTCAAACAAGCCTAGTTTCATTTCTGTCACTTCCAACAAATCCTACTATCGTAAGCAACCCCTTGACAACTTACATGCAAGGCTTGGTCATGCTTCTGTCTCAAAAATGAAACATATACCTACTTGTCAACAACTTAGGTTTGAATTGACTCACATCTTATACACACACACACACACACACACACACACACACACACACACACACACA
>JACYFF010031954.1:6099500-6158011 GCA_017589665.1 Selenicereus undatus | reverse complement strand
AAATTTATTTTCTATGAAAAATGTTTTTTCAAGGGAAATTAATTTTCATATCACGTTTTTCATTGTAAAGTTACGGATAAATCATTTTCTATGAAGAAAGAAAAACGTCAACTAAATTATTTAAAGGATGAAAAATATCGACTGAATGATCATAGTAGAGATAAATGTTGACCAAATGAAGAAATTTTGAGCTTAAAATTCACATTTCAGTTTTTTTTAAATATTTTCCCTTGGATAACCAAGTTTCTATCTAAGCCGTTGAAGTAGTTTTAATGACGAAAAACATCAACTAAATTATTTAAGTGGCGAAAAATGTCGATTGAATTATCGTGACGGAGAAAAATGTTGACCAAATGAAAGAATATCGAGCTCACAATTTGAATTTGAGCTTATTTTAACATTTTCTATCTAGTGATCAAGTTTCAATCCAAATCATTGAAATCATTTTAGTGGTTAGTTAGCTAAATTGTTTTAGTGGCAAAAAATTTCAATTAAATTGTCGTTGTGGAGATAAATGTCGATCAAATGAAAGAAATTTGACCTTGAAATTTAGATTTGTGTTTATTTTAATCTTTCGCATCGCACAGTTAAGTTTCGATCCAAACTATTGAAATTGAATTTTGCATCTAAATTTCAGCTGACCATATCGCTAAAAAGTTGCAGGAAAAAAATCAACTTCCTATCTTATAAAAAAGGAGGTTATTTTCCTCCATTAAAGAAAAAATAATTTTTCTTAAAAAATAATTTTCCATCTTTTGTTATGCCAAATAACGAAAAATTAAAAAAATTATTTTCTAAAAAAAATATTTTTTCCTTCCAAACGCTACTTTAATTAAAAAAAAAAAGGAGAGAATAAATTTTAAAAAACAATGTAAAAAAATAAAATAAAACATAGAAAAGCCAAAAGTGGGCAAGGGACATGGATGGGAATCTCAATGGATATAATATGCAGGACTTCACCAACGACACGCCCCTCCCCATTTTCATTGGTCATTGTTGCCAACCCTCACCGACCCAAGGAAACTTTTCTATCCCACAAAACGCCATTTTTCTAATATATACTCCATTTGATTTTTTTATCCTTCTACTTAGATTATTACTTGACAAGAATCTTGAAGACTCGGAATGTCTTAGATGGGGTGAATAGAGTGATTGTAACAACTTAAAATAAAAATTAAAAGTGAATGCAGAAATTAAATAAAGATGCGCGATGATATTTTAACGAGGTTGGATCTCAATCAGGCTTAATTCCTCACCTAGAGCTATCCAACTCTAGGATTCAACTCTCTACTTCTTTTATTAAGATAAACTCTCACAATCTCTCAGGGTTATCTCACTCTAGAGATCTCAAGTACTTAAATCAACCTCTTAATTTAAGTATGATGGAGTTGTGACCTCAGACCAATTCCTTAGTTCACTCCTTAATAAAAAATTCCTCAATAAACTCACAAAGTCACAATTTTTAATCACAATGTAATGCTCAGAGTAAATTCACAAATTTATAGCTCAATGTTCTTACAACTTGCTTCGATGGTTGCTCTTTCTCATTTGGCCCCTATTTATAGGCCTCAATGATCGTGTACCAATTCTGCCAAGAATATCTTAAAATCGCATTTCAAACCCTTGAAATCTGGTCAGCAAATTATGATTTGATTTTCTTGTAGTCTTTGCCACGATTTGTGCTGATATGAAACTCCATTATCTTTTCCTTGCTATTGCAAAATATTACGGATATTCATTCTAGAATCAAGGGATAATGTTACTTAATTTGACTCAAATCATATCATATAATTTTTACGTGTTAAGTATCATGGGTTAGAAGCATTTATCATGTGAAGATAAAAATCATGATAAATCAATTAATTTGATTCCTCAAAATTTTAAATTCAAATTTCGGATTAGCTAAATAATTTTCTTGATTAACTTTCCACTTAATCAATCAATAAAATCACACATATCTTCTCCATAAACATCAGCACGTTTTTCTTGGTAGAAATAGGCTGCTTTATCATGCTCATTTCAAATTTGTCAACCATTTAAACATCGTTACTTGGATTCATCGGGTTCGTAATTAATTTAATTCTTTTTTTCCTTCATCAAGATATTATCCAACTTATTCGATCTAAGTTTAGGAGTAACTCAACAAATCTATTTTTTTGGTGTACGTATGACAAGGTATAAATATTTTTTTGGGGGGGGGGGGAAGAAGGGAATAAATAATTGAGTTAGATATTAACGGTCATCCAATATTTATGATGAAGATTCAACTAAAAGAAATGTAGTATTTATTGTCAAACTAAAATTTTAATTTCATAAAATCTAACTTCATACACACTGAATGCTCATCTTTCCACTTGAACCTCTATTTTCTAATAATATAGTATGAAAAGGAGATCTACTGTTCTATAATATTTTTTTGTGGAATGTAGACACACAGATCTAGTGTAAATTTCACATAAGAGATATTCTAACCGCATTGGAGGACCATGCAAGTGATTATATCGTGGTCAGAGCAACAACAATAATTAACAACAACAAAAAATTTAGTTATTTATAGTTCACAAGTCATAATACATATAAAACTTTGAAAATATTATTAACTCAAACAATTGTTTTCCAATCATTTTGTTTCCTTTTTAAAAAAAATTCATAGCTTTTATTCAACTGAAATTAATTGAGATGATATTAATGCATGAAAATCATAGCATTTTCTAAGCATTCTAACTACTATCTAACACTTACGTAGATGACTTGCTTATGCATTGAAGTAACACAAACTAATGAAGGAACGAGCATGCGCGAGTGGGATGGCCGTGTTTGACGCATGAAAGCATGCCTTGTTCGTTATTTTGAGACAAAGGACAAATGTTAAGTATATGAATTAGGATAATGACATGACCGTTGAATTATAAAGGAGTGTTGTGATGATACCCTTTTCATTTTGAGTGACTTTACTTCCCTACTTTTGCCTTTTCTTCATGCCCAAATGACTTGCAAACACTTGGTTGATATGAAATCCTATTGACATTATTCTCATCATTTCTTATTCTCCGATCCAAGTAGGTCCAGTATTTTTTGAGGCCAAGGAAATCAGGGAGAAGGTGTTGTTGTTTTAATACCCACATGCATATGTTTAACTAAGGTCTTATATTCGAAAAGGCGATCATATCGGATATGAATAGATTATATACAAGATTGATACCGAGTACTAGGAGTAGAAATTATTGGGCTTATAGACTCAAAATAAGAGGATCTTATAGACTCAAAGTAAGAGGATCTTAGGTTATTGGCATGGCAACCCTTGTGTTTTAATAGGATCACATGTAAAATCATATTACTTTAATTGAATATCGCCCTCTTCTCCTTTTGATTAAAAAAAAAGACTAGAAATTATGGGGTGTAAATCTTGGACTAATTAAAGGGCTAATAAACCATCAAAATAAGAATCTACTTCCTCCGTGACTCCGTCCCATATTCATTTAAAAAAAATATTCATTCTTATAGTCCTACATGATTGTCAAATTACTCTTTTTCAAATACCTTTCTCTATTTTCAGTAGTTGATTTTCAGAATATAAACTGCATTTGACTATCATTTTCTGACGAGGAATCATATAATATTTAATTTATTATCCCTAAGAAAACCTATCAATTTTCAAATTTGAGAAAATCTTTCCAAAATTTCTTGATATTTTACTTCTCAAAGCATTTAAAGTGTAAAAGGCACCAAAAATAGATGATGAAAAAATGGAGGAATTTGGTGGATGGGAAAGGCACAACAAGGCACATATCAAATATGTCACAAAGTCATCTCCAAGGCCCCATTAAAGAGAGGAGGTTTTGTTGATTTCCCGTAAATGTCCAAAACAAACACAGTGGAAGAAGCCTTTATCAGTTTTTGCACTTCAAAAAGATGTACATGTAGTCTATGTATATGACATGGGACATGATGTACCTATTACTATTACACACTAAAGGGTCAAGCAAGTACCATGAAGAAGCTTTTAGAAAGAAAAAAAAAATAAAAAATTAGGCATAGGCATGCATGTCAAAAAAGTTGTAATTAAATGAAATTGAATGGCTATGAAGCAACAACTCCCCCCTCTTCTCTCTCTCTCTCTCTCCATCACTAGCTACCTTCATTCATACACTTAGCACTTGTTTGCTTGCACTCTTATTAATTAATTCCCCACCTTAAATTTTACAAGAGCCCCCACCCCCAACAACCTAGCTAGCTATACATTTACTCAAAGTGGATATTTTCAAGCTATGTACTCATAAATAATATGAATTGAAGTGCAAATATATATTAATAGGCCTTGGCCTTATGTGTGTACTGGGTCCTCTATCCCCAATGACCCTATTGAACTAGTTTCATATTGGATCTAATAGGAGGAAACACTTGCCTTTATAAAAAAAAAAAAAAAAGAAGAAGTTTGGAAAATAAGACTACTTTAATATCTGATGCTGATTTGACTTGTAAAAGTATGTACTCTTCGAAGTATGATATAAAATTCGGTTTTTAAAAGAACAAGAGTACTAATATAAGGGACATTAATCAAGAAAACAAATAATATTAAACCCGTACCTAGTGGGTTATAATAGAATATATATACAAGGTAGGAAGAATTAAGTTTTATTGATTGCATAATAATTAAGTCATAATTAATAGTAAGCCTCTGAAGAATGTATCTTGCCTCTAAAAGTAAAAAAGAAAAAAAAAGTAGGAAGAATATATTCATAAATAACTGGGGTAGTAGGCAAATAATTGAGGTGCCAATAAATATATCTGCAAGGCAATGCATGTATCTGCAAGAAGCTAGTAGCAGCTTTAGGTACTATGAACCCTTTGGCTAAAACTTAATTAAGGTAAAGTGCATTGAATTCTCCTCAAGAAACTCCACCACAACAAGTAAAGTGATCTACATGTTTTTTTTGGAGGTGTTAGGCAATACCTATATTATATTCTTGGGAGTACATATTTATATTAATCATATCAATAAATATATATTAAAAAAATTAATATATGATAAATACACACATAAAAAATATATATATGGATATTAAAATTATGTTCTGATAGAAGCACATAAGAAATTACTGTAGTAGGGGTTTCATGTTCAATTTATCAAAGCAAACACTCATTTTATTCATTGGGAAAAAATTATCAATTATATTAATTGTGAGTAAAAAAAGGCAAACCGTTCTCCAAAAAAGAAGGGGGAAAAAAGAAGTGGGAAGAAAAAAGGAAAAAAAAAAAAAGAAGAGCAGTCTTGAATCCTCCTCCTATCCTTGACAAAGACAAAATGCTTGCATAGAAAGGAATTAAGGAATACAAGGAATAAGAAAGCTTAATTAGGTACTAAACTCCCCTACATTAGTATGCCCTCTTAGCTAAACAAGCAAATTCCTAGCCTAAACTTATCAGCCACACCTAACATGAGAATATAGCATTCATATAGCATAATTTTTTATTTTTTATTTTAAATTTTTGCCCCAGAGAGAGAGAGGGAGAGAGAGAGAGAGAGGGAACACAGTTCTTTGAGATTGTAATTACAGAAGCAAACTCCACTGCATGCATATTTATAGAGAAAGGAAGAGAGTAGTAGTAGGATCACTAGCAAAGCCACTACTTGAGTATTACATTTTACAAAAGTTGGGTCTAAATGAAACTAAGTAGTAGAGTACTATATGATATATATATATATATATATATATATATATATATATACAACACACACTCGGGGGGGGGGGCCCCCCGAAGGCTCAAAATTAAGCAAACAAAAGGCACAAAAATATAAACCTGAAGCTAATGAGCTTAAGCATGAACGTAGAAGATGATCATGTTTGTATGATCATTATTAACACATGACATCCTTGAGGAGCTTGTAGCGGCGGTGAGAGTTGGGCCGAGGCGAGGGGACGCCGGTGTTCTTGCTGCCATTATTTGATGATGATGGTACTTTGACGATCGTCCGATGATCATCTTGGTGGTGGTGGTGCTGGTTCTTGATTCTCTCTCCTGAGGTGTACTCGGATCGAATAGTACCCACGTAGTTGTTATTATTGTTGTAATTATATTGAGGAACGCTCATTGTAGAAGAAGATTTACTCCTAGAATTATTAGAGCCCCCACTACTTATCATGCCATTTCGGTTGCCTACTACTTCACTTTGGCACCAGTCGCACATCAATGACGACGACGGTGACGATAACTCCATGCTTCCGCAGTAATAGTTGCTGCAATACCTATTTACACGCATGTGCGCACACACATACATATATTACCATCAAGTAAAAAAACGGTTACAATATCATGTAACACACTCTTAAACTTATCTATTATATCGGACTTCATGGATGACCTATTAAGAGAAATCTCCCTTATTAAGAGCAAAGCCTATATCATACTCGTAGGAATACATACTCCACAAGTCACGTTAGTGTCACATATTAAAAATTATTTATATGATAAATACATAATGGACAAATATATATTCGTGACAAGTGATACTACACACTCTTAAGTGTACAATATACATTACCGGATTAAGAGGAATAACAATATATATATTTGGATTAAGTATAGTAGTTTTACCTCGATTTTTCCAACAAAGGAATCTGGCCTTAGAAATTAGGATCAACAGTGTAGATTGCATGGCGATTACTGGGACAAAATTACCCTATTTAAAAATCTAGATCAGCTTGTCTAAAATTTCTAAATCAGCTTGAAATCATGATTTATTTATTTTTTTAAAGATGTTATCAGAGTGTGCTAATCTAATTATTTGATTATATATATGCTAATCTTATCTTAGCTAATTGAGGCTAAAAGAGTAAATTGAGCCGGCCTCACCTCAATAATGTAAGATGACTAATTACTAGCTAATGTCTCATGGTTAGGATTAATGGTGGATGTTAACTTACAAACAGCTAGCGCTGCAAGTGTACGCACATAAAAAACATCAAAATAAAAAATTTCTTGCATATATGCATGATCACTCGTAGACATCATCCCACATCAAATCATCCGATGATATAGATTGATTCAAATGATTCGACACTTCCTTCTATCAAATACTGAGCCCTTCCTTGGGTTTAAATTAGCAAACAAAGAGAACCTACGCCGGCGGCATGCGAGAGTTCTGGCTAAAGTTTATAGACCCATAGTAGTTCGACTCGGACAAAAATTATACAGTATGACAATACAGAGAGAGAGAGAGAAAGGAGGAGACATACGAGTGCTGGAAGCGAAAACGGCAACGAGAGCAATGGAAGAGCCGATCAGGGAAGCCGACATCGCCGCACAAGCAGCATACTCGCTCTTGAATTTGATCCACCATGCTTGGTTTTAGGAGAGAGAAAATGAGAGTGGCTGAGGAGTGAGAGTGAAACCCAGAAAAATCAATCAAGGAGAGAAATGAAATTTCATTTGAGTCGGTCCACCCCCCTCCCCTCTTTCTTTCAATATATATATATATATATATATATATATATATATATATATATATATATATATATATATATATATATATACAGTGATTTTTTTATTATAGGAAGAATAAATAAAAATATCAAAGGAAGTACTATAGTTTCTTTATTATAATTTCTTAATTGAATGCAAATAGTAATGAATTAAATAAAAGTTGCAGAGGTAGAGGGTAGACCACAGGTTGAGGTTGCTTGCAGTCGTTTTCAGTTGGAAAGAGGGGGGGGGGGGGGGGCCCCCCGGCCCACCATGCAATTTAGAGAGTGAAAGGCAAGTTGTGAAGGTGTATCATCAGTGATAATCTTTAACAACAATCAATACCACTCCATGTCGACCAAACCAAATACCAATGACAACATAGGCTACCTATTTTGGTTTTTTCTTTTCAAATAAAAAACAAACAAATTTATATGATTTTCATTTTGTCCGGACCTAGAATCTGTTCTTTTCATAGGTAAATAAGAGTAAGTAAAAGAATGAAATAGATTGAAGTAGATTGAAATAAATTATTGTGATTTGAATTTTTTTTATGTGATAAATTGAACTTGGTTAAAATAGTTGAAGTGTATTGAAATTGGTTAAAATACATTGAAATATGTTGAAATCGATTGAGATTGGTATTTTAAAATTGACCCATGAAAAGAACAGGGCCTTATATAGGACAATTATATATGTATACAGACTATTTTTTAAAACAATCAAATACGTATTAGTTCAAATAGTAAGATTAACTCTTAACTTGTTTCTTTTAAATAAGGTTTCGAGTTTGAATCTTATGAATGGAGAAAATTTATTATGAGAGAGTTCTATCTCTTTATAGGCTAACAATAACTCGATTATGGTAAAATTTTGATTCAAAGATTTATAAAAAAAATATTTTCAGATACTGCATATGTAATGACGATTTCTGCATGACAGACATCATAATCAAGCACAAAGCAAGCATGTTATTCCTTTAGAAGTCATCCATGGATAGTGGAAGAAAACGGAGGGGTTAAACCTTGCAAGTATGGAAGATTATTGTGTTTTATGACGTCAAAATGTTACGAACAAAGAGTAATTGCAATATAATTTATGCGTTATTTTTGTTAAATTTTGAAATTATAAATTAGTTTGTTAGTTACGTCATTCTTTTCATTGATTTGTGAAGATAAAATAGAATGCAAGTCACATCCATAAAAGCCTAACCAAAACACCTCAAAAAGTAAGAGAGGGAATTGAGTCATGACTTCAAACTTATTCAACTTAACCTCTCAACAACCTCAACGAAAATAATTTTCATGCTGAAAAATACCTGAGATGACATCAAAATTTTTGACCGTCATATATTATGGATCTGTTCTTTTCATTGGTAAATTAAAATGAATAAATTAATAAAATGAATTAAAGTAGGTTGAGATTAATTGAAGTGAATTGATTTTTTTTTATATGATAAATTAAAATAATAAAATTAATTAAAATTAATATTTTAAAATTTACACCGAAAAAAACAAGCCTTATATCTACCATAATGTTCATATATGTACTTTGGTATAAAGTGTGGAGATGGTGGAGACATTTCCTACCACAGGTAACAGTAAAATTGGCATGAAATTTGTTTTTTTTCCTCCTTATTTTGTCCGTTTGTATGTTTTTTTAACCTTTGTTTTTCACCAAGGTGAACAAAACAGGGGTGAAATTGGTCAACCTGAGGGTACAACTCTCTTGTCCTATTATATGCTCTTACCTTGGAAGGACATAACTGCCTTCACACAGACAGGCTGCTTCATGGGTCCCACTGCTATTGCAACAAGCATCACCCTGCTGTAAATGTAAATGTAAATTTTTTTTTTCACTTTACATCTTTTTCAATATTTTTACTGGGGGTAAAAAAAAGAAAAAAAAAACAAATGCAGTCAAAAGCTTTTTCCTTTTTTTTTTGTATGGGTATTGTGCTTTCAATAACATGATCATGAATTTTGGGAGCATGTGAGATGAATTATGGGAGGAAGATGGCGATGTGGATGGTGTGCTGAGATTTGGTGAAAGTTGGTGCCTTTAATTTATTTACGATTAATAAAAAGGTAATATTTACTATTTTTAATTAATTAATTAATCAATTAATAATTGGTTGCACACTTACAAGGATAAGCATGACGTGAGGGCTAACACTTTTTCTTTGTTTTTTTGGTTTAAAGGTCTTCACTTATCCAAAACAGGCTGATCTCCCATCGCCCCCTTGATATCGGCAAAAAGGGGGCATAAAAAAATATATGTGATTAGCCTTTTAAAATTAGATTATCGATTAAAATTTATGTGAGACAGTCTTACAGTAATTTTTCATGAGATTGCTTACGTAGTAAGTTTTTTCTTTTTAATTTAAGGTAATAGATAATAAGAGTGTAATCTATTTTATAATAAATCATCGAGAGACGGTCTAACGGAAATAAGATTATAACACTTTATGTTCTTTTTTCTTTTAAAAAAAGAAATTAAAGGTGAGGGAAAGAGCACAGTTACAGAGATCAACTGCAAGTATCAACTTAGAAACCTTTAATGATGCGTCAGCCAAAAAATCATAAAACCCCGTGTGCCTGTGGCAATCCTCCACGATGAGTAAGTGGAAGATCTATGTAGGATCTTTGACGAAGTGGAGAATATTGCCTCTCAGTTTAAACTGCAAATCGTCTCCAAATTAAAGGCACATAATTCTTTTTAATATTATACGTATACATATAAATTATCTTACATACTCTTATATAGAGATGCAGAAGCATAAAAGTCAGTCTTATAAGAGAAGCACAAATGATCTTACATACGTATAAATTATCTTGCATAAATTTTTTTCAATGAGTTTTGGCAGCTGAATGTGCCTTGCTCTCTTGCTGTTCTTATTACTTGGTAAAAGTAACAATTATCTTAAGAAAGACAATTCTAGCAGATGTATACAAATCCAATGTAATCTGCATTGACAGTTGTATTCTTATTTTCCATTCACTTATCGCTGGGGCCTTGGAGCAACAGTAAGGTTGTCTCCATGTAACCAAAAGGTTAAAGGCACGAGTCGTGGAATCAGCTACTGCAAAGTCAGTTTAGGTTGCCTACAATTCACCCCTTGGGATGCGGTCTTTCCTCGAACCCTGCGTAAACACAGGATGTTTATGCACCGACACTATACAATAACTGGCTATTTTTTCTTTCCTTACCGGTTGAGATTGTATTGACATCAATACACAAAAACCTACTTTGATTAATTTGTCTTTCTGGTTGCCTGAGTTAATGGAGCAATTACTGCATAATTTAGTTGATAAAACAGAACTCCTACCACCTACTTTGATTAACACATTTTGTCTGTGTCAGACAAACCCACTAGCAAAAAGGCAGAAAACAGTATAAAAGGACTTGAGAAAAGTCTTAAGGCTACAATAAATGCAAAATGAAACCCCCCCTTGGCTTTGTTTCAATAACCATACAAAGAGCAATTACATCACCATACATAGACAATATGTGTATCACTTCTTGCTGAGATGACATCTGTCATCAGTGTGCATGTTTTCCATTCATGATAGTTAGGTTTGCTCCCTCTTTTTCCCCTTCTCTTTTTCTTGTTCTTTTTTTTTTGCCAACTTTTTTTTTCCTCTCAATTTAATTTGTTGTAGCTTAGATGAGTAGATGAGGTCTAAAAGTGTGCAATTTGACCAAGTGTTTGGTCATAAAGCATTGGCTCACAACTTGGTCTAGCTTGGGTTGTAGTCAAAGATCTCCTTCAAGCACATCTAGCTAGGTTACTTGCTTGGCTCCTGTCAAGTAGATTAGTTGGATTGTTGATGAACCACTAGCTCAACTAAGCTTGCCCAAAATCCAATCCACTTTGGCTCGCTGAAATTTTTGATATATGAAGCAATATTAGGTTCATTCTTTTCGTTGAAAAATATGAGTTGATAAATGAGTGAATTTAGTTGAGATTGATAAAAGTGGGTTGAAGTAGGTATAGTTTTTGGTTGAAGTGGGTTGAAGTAAATTAAAGTTGGTTGAAGTGGGTTGAATATTTTTATATGACGGATAGAAGTTGGTTGAAGTGGGTTGAAGTTGGTTGAAGTGGATTAAAGTTGATATTTTTTATTGAAGTTCATGAATTGGGTTGAAGTGGGTAGAAGTTAGTTGAGGTTGAAAAATTGGGATCTACCAACGAAAAGAACAGAGCCTTAATCAACAACCGTTATTGGATTAAATAGGTCGAGATTAGATGTAATGGTTTTCTTCTCCATAACCTCTATAACACATGAACGAACAAAAATAAAGCATTTAAATAAGCAATGAGATATACTATCTAACTTTTGAAATTATTTTTAGTTTTAAGTTAAAACTGCACAAATTCTTCAATTATAAAGATAGTTAATACAACCCGTTTCAATAAATACTCACACACAATTACATATTTAGGAATAGGCCCAGATTCCATCTTACAAATTCCCTATCACGGACCACCCCCAATGACCTGGCTTAAATATATGTACAAGCCACCACACAGAAGCTAACCAAACCTACATACATATCCTTAAAAATCTCGCCAGAATCCATAGTTGAAAGGGTTGATATGATGAGCACATGACAAAGCAGTGCATAAAAATCTGATGGGCCATGTTCCTCTCAACTCCAGCCTATGAGTCCCACTACTGCCCTTCCCTTTCAAGAGACTAAGACATACCAGAAAAACAGAGAAGGTCAGGAATGCTCATCACCAACTGGGTCCTTACTTATTTCCCCACACCTTTTTCATGCAAATGTGACGTGCCAACAACAGCATAACATCGCCCTAATCCATAGGAATCATATCGGACCGTTGGGGTTCCATCGACAGGATAATGATCTATGCTACTCAGACTAGGCTGCGCCCACGTTGAAATATTGAGTATTCAACACAAGTGTCGTGTTGGATTCGACAATTTTATGAAAAATTTTGTACATTTTTTTATCCAAAATAAGGGATTGAGTGGCTGATACCCATGTCTACGTGTCCGACATTGGTACTTGCGGCAAAATTAAGAATCCAAATAACATAGATAATGACCACCTCGCTCGGACTCATAAAAATAGGTTCCCAATGTGTGGTACAACCCTACAGGTCATAGATTGTACATCTTATGATAATGTTGCATTTTATCAGCATACAGTGATAGTTTGGCAGGTCAACTGTCTATACTAATGTCAGTTGAGTGAAAATTCACGGATACTTGAAGTCCAACGAAGAATTCAAACAGTGGCAGGTATAGAAATTATGTGTCCCACTTATGAGTTTCATTGAATGTGAATATGAAATAATATTTACAGGTGTGTTTTGACAAATTTAAGGATTTATATGGAACGATGCCCCAAGTCATCCATTCATATGACACACAAAAACATGTATACACATTTGGGAGGAACTAATGGGAACTAGCAAGTCATTTCCGGGTGGAATTACAATGGAGTGATGTAGAGTACACAGTAGTTGAACAATGGTGAAATTGTGAGAGGTACACCATGCTGTCTACATACCTCATTCTTTCCATTCGTAAGGAGCACGATCAACCACTAAATAATCTCCACGAATGTCCTTCACAACTCGAATGTCATCATCCAAATAAACGGATTCAAACCTGGAAGCATATTGAGACAGCCATTTACACGAAGTTTACATAATTCAGGTGCTAAAAGGAAGAACTTCGAAAAGCTAATAAGAAGTTTTATGCAGAGAGGAAAAATCCGAAAAGGAAAAGAAAATGCAACATGCAGCCTAGAAAAACTGCAGATTTATGTACTTATAACACACATAAATTGGGTATTGGTTTCGTCATAGCATAAGAAAGTCTCAAAGAAGCAGCCAGCTATTTACTGCTTGCGGAATCAACAGCTTGTCCATCATTATTCATTGTGAGCACAAGGGACTTCCACTAATCATTAAAGCAGGCTCAGCTTGTTGGTAGCCATGGTGTCTCCTAGAAGGATATTTGAAATGCTTCAGAGCTTGCAGCTAAATGTAAGGGTAGCATTCATGAGCATCACTAACAAACTATGTTAGCTGAAGTCAGCCGTGGTAAAAGAGCTCCCAGTTTCCCAGCCTACTGGTGACCTCTTTTTCTTTTTCAGTCCTTTTTCCAGGAGCTGCCGTTTCACATTGCTGTTCGCTGCTCTACCAGGGAATATATTGGTGTTGCAAGGTAGAAAAGGAATACACATAAAGGATGTCTTCAAATGTCTCACCAACTCACCCAACATGATACAAAACCCCCATGCAGGAATACATGTACTTGTTACTGCATAAAACAACATCACGCTGGGATCATGGCACAATATTCACTGTTCACACCCCTACTTTGAATCAGTATTAAAAGGGGGGGGGGGGGAGAGAACTAGTATGAGCAATGAGTCAACATCCATTGTCTTCAGAAACAGATTGAGGAAAAGGAAGAGTTAGGGTTAGGTGATAATAAGGTAAAGAAGGAAAGGAAATTGAATAGAGGGGAGGGGAAACAGAGATTGGCTTCTTACTTAAGATCCTGCAATAGACATTAGACATGCCTCAGACACACGGCGTTCAAATGCAATAATGTCCACTTTAAATCAAAACTGAACAAGCGTACAAATCACTGTGTTGATCCCTCTTCAAGAGAAGGCTTTGGTTAAGAGCAGCAATGTGAAGATGCGCATATTTTGGAATCCTAAATGGACAGCATTTCATAATAGATGGGAGACGAAAGACAGACCAAAAAAACTGGTTTCAGTATCCAGACTACAAGAAAAGAGCCAGAAATGAGAAAGCAAACCAGAATCAGAGCTTGAAAAAAATTCTTAGTGAAACTTTTCCAGTATGATATAGAACCTTGCACATTGGCATACTTTGTAGACCAAAAAGATTACTTATCATCATAAACATTGTATCTTTTCAAATCGTGACTTATTCAAGGATAATCTGTAGGTTTAAGACCCATTTTACGGAGAATTCAAACAACTGAATTGGGGAAATTGATCATCAGTAAAAGGAGCATATCTCTAGGAATGCAACTAATGACAATGGGCAGAGGTAATTCCATTTTTGGGGTGAATATAACAAACTTCCATTACTTAGCCCAGAAATGCAGCAAAAATGTAGCATCTGAAGTTGAACATAGCATCCGAGATGAGTGAGGTGAATCCCTCTAGCACCTCTCACAAAACAAATGGGGATTTACCATAACCAGCAGAGAAAAGAAATTTAGCATTAATCTTTTTGAGATGAAAGCACCACAATTATACTGTCCCACGGCATATACTGCCAGCAATGGACTACTCAAACAGCACTGAGAATGTGAACATTTATTAGTCAGACCAGCCCATGAGAGCATGAACAATCAAAATTTTGAGCACATTTGAAGTCGCACTCACCAGCCTTGCCCAAATGGTGGAAGGGGGACCTCCCAATCCTTGCCTCGCAGCACCGCACTTGTAAACCTATCACAATCCAAACCACGATGACATGAAAAACACCACCACTAACATCAATGACAACAGCTCCCAGTGTGAGTCCCCCTTTCAAGTTGTATGGGAAAAGAACATGAAAACACGCCCCCAGAGAATTGTAACACCTCCAGGTGAAAACGAGGCTACAGTTGACATGGGTAGGGACTGAGCTGTACCCACTCCCATACCTATTTTCGAAAATCATACCCATATCCATGGGCGGATCTTTGTGGACTTTAGGGGTGTCCATGGACACCCCTAAGCCTAACAAAATTCTAATATGCTGCTTTTAAGGAGTTAATAACAGTATATGTGGACACCCCTAAAATGGTTCAAATAAACATTGGACACCTCTCATCAACTGGCCCAAACACTAACTATTCTATTTTTTTAAAATAAAAAGTTCAACCTATGCTATAAAGAGTCATTGCAAGTTCATAAAATAATTAAATAAAAGTTATTAAAATTCTTGCTTTTCTCTTTCTCATGCTTTATAGTAAAGGCCCAAAAAGTTTTAGGTGAGCTTCTCTCATTTTTTTCTTTTTTGGTCTAATTTAATATCACTCCAATTCCATTTTACACTATTTGAGAAGGAAGCAACTTGAAAAAAGCAAAGAAAATACTATAAGTGATAGCAAAGTCGGTTCTAACATAGAGAGCACAGAGATGGAGACATGGTGATGATTGATAATAAGTGGACACCCCCAATCCAAAGGTCTAGATCCACCACTGCCCATATCCATATTCATACCCACCGTTTTGGATAATTACACCGATACCCATACCCATTAGGTTTATGGGTTTTATTCGGATATATATAGAGAATGCAAAGTGCCACCCGTATTCAACCTATTTTCGCATACATCCTATATTTGATCAGCAATTTCAAGCGACTGTAATAAACAACTTGCCAATTAGATTCACAAAAGTTAGAGTTTTATTTTAAAAAATTTATTTTCCATTTCTGCAAAAATAAACACTATATAAGTGGAATTTCAAGCCTACTATTCGAATTGGATTTTAACATATTTTTGTAGTCTTTTACTAGCAAATAGGTACATAATCGGGTATGGGTGTTAGGAATCCATACCTATACCTATACCCATTTTCGAAAACAACCCATACCCATACCCATACCCACTTGAAAGTCAATTTCACCACTCATTCAGTCATTTGGGTGCAACATGGTGGGGGGAGGGGGGGTTCTAATCGAGTTTTTTTTTGGGTTTGGGTAGTACTCTCATCCCAGGACATCGGCATAATAGTAAGTATAACAACAAGCTTGCTAATCAATGTATGACAAACGTAGGTATTACAAACATCCGATTAGTTAAACCCTAAATAAGCAGACACAACAGAATTTACCTGAAATTGACCCTCTCATTGGAAGCAATCTCTATGGTCGATCGAACAAAGAAAACCCCAGATGGGGGGAATGTAATTACGTTGTTGAGCTTAAGATTTTCAACATCGATTACTTGAAGAACATCCCCAACCTGTGTACCAAACCACTTGGCATTTTTGATGATGTAAAGCTGTTCTTTCTCCGTAGTCCACAGCATTCTCCAAGTCCCAGATAGTGAAGGGCCCGTTGTGATTAAATCTCTGCCCAGAACAGAAAGGGAATCGATTGCCCCGATGATTTGGGATCGGATTTCAGGATTTGTCTGGGTTTTAAGGCCTCGCTCTTGATCGGCAATTAGGTTTAGGAGGTGGGTTTTTGCAGAGAGAGATTGGGATGAGGAGGAGAGAGAAAAGCAAGGGACTTTGGCGGGAATTGAGGGATTAGAGTGTGGGTTGGGTTTGATTGAGGGTTTAAGGGAAGAACAAGGGTGAGATTTGGCGGGAAAATGGAGTAATGTGGCCATTAGAGAGAGAGAGGGGGTAGACAGAGATAGAGGGGAAGAGATGATATGGCCGTTAGAAATTGCGGTTGAGACTCGGCATCAGATGAACGTGGAAATGAGATCTAGCACGGGCACCGCACGTGATCCTTGCAATCGAATTTGTTTTTTTTTTTCTTTTTTTAGGTGGGAATTCTGAATGATTTTGTCGCTTAAACAGCAATGATTCATCTAATATAGCTCTATTTATCACTTACATAGATTTTTTTTTTTTTGGAACTATTATTAGCACTTGAAGTTATCGAAATACCAAAAAGATTACAGACTTTACAGTACGTACAACTGACAAAAAAAAAAGAGTAAAAAAGACATATCAAGATTCTCAACTTGAGTCCACTCTCACCCACACCAACCAAATTACCTACATCGGAATTATTGCTAAGCTCTAAGAAGTCATGAAGAGTTTTAGAATTCCTTATAATTAAATCTAAAATCAGATACTAAATTCTAATACAATCGTACTTCTAAAGAATAAGTTCAAATTACCATCAATAACCATGAAAAGCACCATTAAAATTAAGGGTTACTGCTCATAAAACCATCTCTTCCTTGCAAGGAGTGTTACTCAAGCCCAAAAACAATAATTGTGCAATGTTTTTGTGATTATGAAAAATTTTATACATTTGACTATTTTGCAAATTTGAGATAGCTTGTAGGCTGTACTACTCCAACTATATTTTTCCCTAATATACCAGACACTACCAACAAAAATTACAGACTTCACTTCATTTTAAGTTTTAAGCCAAAAACAATGGATGATTTAACTAGAAAAGGTTGCTACTGGCCATACTGGGAACTCCATGAATTATTGATGGAGAGTAATAAACATTTTCCAGTAAAGCAGGAATGCAGGATTTGTTACTGCATGGTAATTTCTTTACTCTCACAGGATACAGACACTTCTTCAGAAAGAGAAGTTACAAATTATTGGTTGCCCAGAAAGAATAAACACCTCCCAGTGTGGATCCCGCTTTCGCGAGGTCTGGGGAGATCCAGAAAGAATAACCTGGGTAAATATTAATTAATCTGGTTAACAAAGGACTAGGACAGCAATCTCTGTATGGCAAAATTGTCGAACTGCCAGCTCAAAAACATGAGCAAGTTCCAAACATGCTCTACATATATGACTGCATATCAGTATATGTATCCTTCTAACAACGGAAGTTCACAGGCACTCAGCCAGAGAACACCCGAAGAACTTTCATATGGAAATTCCATAGTTGCTGATCTTTGTAACTTCCTTGGAAAGAACTTTTTGTTCTCTTTTTGCCTCAGAAACAATGTTAGAGATCTACAAATAAATTCACTGCTTTAGAAACCACCAAAGATCAAGGGATAAAAAAGGGCAAAAAAAGAGGAGGAACAGCAAAATGTCCATATGATATAAAGGAACAGTGTAATGTCAATACCACAAGTTAAAACAGTATTGACCTGAGAACGGAATTTAGATGCCTCCATCCTAGGGAGATCAGCAAGGATGTCCTTCAATCCTGTATCCCATGGACCCATACCACAGAATAAGATTTGAACATTTGGCAAAAAGGTAAAATCAGACCTGGGGTGAGCTTTGAGGTAGTCAAATGCATGTTTGTTTTTGCTATATATAATAATTTGAAATC
Organism: Selenicereus undatus; assembly: GCA_017589665.1. Classification (NCBI taxonomy): domain Eukaryota; kingdom Viridiplantae; phylum Streptophyta; class Magnoliopsida; order Caryophyllales; family Cactaceae; genus Selenicereus; species Selenicereus undatus. The sequence goes on along the minus strand of JACYFF010031954.1, from coordinate 6,139,542 downwards.
AGCAAACAATTCATTTTTTATGCCAAAGGTGAAAAAGAACATGATTGGGTCTAGCTTAGGATGAATTACAAGATATTCTAGAAACAAGAGATACATTCCGAGGAATGTAAACTACATGAAACTCCATCCATAAACCTCACACCAACATGCTACAATTGCAATGCAAAGAGATTGCTAGAAAACAGACTTATGTGGATGACAGACAAGACTAACAAATTTGAAGTTCATTGTTCGCATACCTGTTGCTTGTTTCTCAATTTTATGAGAGGAAAGAACAGCTTTCCGTATCAGAACTCCTGCATCTCTGTAATAAGATTAATCACAAAGAATGGGTTATTTAAATAATTAGATGAAGCAAACTACACCCATAAATATAAATCAAACCTCAGCTTTGTTCTTCCTCGCTTCATCTCTTCTTCTGCAAATGATGCATGTTTCTGAGGATTTACATTCATATATGCTGCTATCAGAATCTCAAAACACAACATAAAACAAAGAAATCAAACAATTCTATTCCATGTAAATTATATTCAAGATTTGGAACGCCTTTATCATCCAGTTTGGACATACAAGTACCTAAATTAGTTAGTAACATACTGAGGTCTCTGTTAGCTCAAGTCACCTAGAAGTCAAGTGCATGTGAAACTTGGATATCCTCAGCAAGTTAATATCTCATTGGAAAATTTGGAATCTGGCTGCAATGAACACTATCCTGACACATTGAGTCTAGCCTGTCTAGCTATCTCATAACTTGGAGTAGTGGATTCAAAACTTGGAAATCTAGGCCGTTCAAAGGCGCATTACAAGACTTAACGGTGTTAGTTGCCCAAATCCATTACTGAAGAAGAACGACATGGGTGAGAGGATTAAGCAGGTTGACCAAGAGTCAGCCATATATGTGATTATGTGGTTCCATGCTGTTAGCCAAATAGAACAAAACAAAGTATGACTCTGCACATCCAACTATATAGTTTGCATGTACCATTCCTGAGACCAAACAATGTTTCAATAGAAACATTCTCAAGACATCTCAAAACAATTATTGAAATAGGACATCATTGCAAACATTGCCAGCAATATCTGTAGTCCTACAGTCAACTCTGCAATAAGAAGAACAAGGCCAGTAGGGATCCAGCTGAATGTTTGAGGAAGATAGATGTATGGCTTACTCCTGACAAGCAGGACGGTTGTTTTCAGCATACTTCTGCTGTCTAGGAAAAATGGACCATTTCGCACTAACGCTCTTAGAACTCAGCTCATCCAAATCACTTGGATCTCAGGTTTTCAAGTTCAAAGGACCAAATCTTTCAGTGAAAAGGAGTAATAAGGCAACAATTCATCAAGCTCAGTAACCATGGCACCACTAAATCCACTAAACAAACCACTTCATTGCCCCTTATGTAGCTCCCATTATGGAAGGATAATGGGATTAGATGTAAGTCATCTGAATTTTTTGGGGGGAGGAGGGGTACAAATATAACTTCGAAAACCATAAAGTCGACAGTAAATTCAGAATATCAGCATCAAACATACCTACTATTTAGAAGAACAAAACCAGATTAAAAAAAGGGTTATAGAAAAAAGGAACATATAAAATGGATCTCTTTTCCTTAAATCATAACAAAAAGGAGCACCAGAATGCCATCCATTCTAAGGATATTCAAGTATTACCTCCAATCTTTCAGCTTCAGCCTTCGAACTTTCAAATGATTGACGAAGCTCTTTGACTTTGGAATCGGCTTGAGAAAGCATGGCCTGCATCCAGACAGAGCGCGCAGATGATCAAGTATCTTATACCTTTTTTTTGCATCTTAGGGTGAATATGCTCCATAAGCATGCACTACACAAACCCACATACTAAACATACAAGCAAGCAAGCGCGCACACGCACACACACACACAAAGGCAAGCCATGTCATATCAGCAGCCACACCCCCCCCCCAATGATCTGGATCCTAGCATGGTATGCTATAGACTTCTAAAGTTATGAGCTTCACTACCAGGTGTATGCCTAATAAAAGCAAACATGGTATGCACCCAGACCCCAACAAAGAAGGGGATCCAATACCTGAGACAAACAAACGAATGAAAACAGCTAATTTGAATGAATATACTTCTTTCCACAATCATAATTCATTAGATATTCCCTTTTGGAGGTGGATAGGTAAGGGTACAATTGTTGGGGGTGGATGGGTTCTTGTTTAGAGTGGGGGTCAAACCCTCATTTTTCTTCATGTGCATACTTCAAGAAAATAGGGAAAATGAATCTAGAAAATCGCCTCCCCCCCCCCCCGGTCTTCTTACACCCAGCCTACGTGTGACTGCAGACTACTATTATGGTCGTGTTATGCACTTAAAAACAGGTGTTTAAGGATCTGCTCTCCTCGATATATTTAAGGTACAATGCAGCAAACCTCCCAAGGCATGCAGATACAAGAGATTAAGTCCCATTATGGCACCAAAACATGCAAGTCAAACTGTTACTGGCATTCCAATCAACATGAAAGCAAAGAAACCCAAAGAGAAATTCATGTCCTGGTAGAAAAATGATTTTAAACTCTTTAAAAAATCGACCAAAATTGCATTGAGGCCGATCCATAACAAGGCCACAACAAAAAATCATAACAAAAATGTACCCCAGCTTAGTATCTGCGCACACCTCTTCACTTGAGAGTAGCCGCAAGGTTCTATAGTACAGGTAACTCCTTGGACCTGCATGGCACAGGGAAATAGATTGATAGGTAATTGTTACAAACCAATGCCTCTAAATGAACAAAAATCAAGAAAACCATGTCTTATCAAACACATGGACTTTCGTTCGGTGCACCATATGCCAACTCAATACAAGATGCTTTAAGTAAATTGTTTAACAGCCACAATGCTTGGTGTAATCAGGCGCTCCTAATTAGTTTCACAACCAAGACTGAAACTAATATAATGGCAATTTTAGTGGTTAATACAGTTTATAAACTTATTTATTATCAATTCACACTGATGCTTAAAATCTCCATGATACAAACTGCAAGACAAAAGCCAAGGGGAAAAAGCACCTATGTAAGTTGCAAAAAAAAAGAATAATCAGCTGAGAGCCCTGAGACCCATGACCCTCATCCTCATCAGGGTAACTGATCAAAATATATGTTTGGAAAAGGGCTGGGTTCCCAACAGACCCACCATCATCTGAAAAGCATTTTCCAATATCACTTTCCATGAAAAGCAGGGTGCTTGCCAGACCAACCCCCCCCCCCGCCCGCTGGGAAGATTGGGGATTTCAGTATCCTGCTGGCTGTTACTGTTTGATGGCAAACAGAGTTGACAATGCAAGAGCTACACCAGAAAAATCATTTTAGATATGAAGACCCTAATCCAAACCTCCCAGGGCAACTAATCAAAATACATATTCGGAAAAGGGGTGGGTTCCCAACAGAGTCCACCATCACTTGACAAGCATTTCCCAATATCATTTTTCATGAAAAGTGGGGTGTTTGCCGGAACACCCCCCCCCCCCGGGCGGGTGGGCGGATTCTGGATTTCAGTACCCCGCTGCCTGCTAGTGTTTGATGGCAAAGCAACAGCTACACCAGAAAGAGTGTTTTAGATATGATGGCACTAATCCAAACCTCCCAGAAAAATTATCTCGCTTTTCCACCCTCACCTCTAGCCACATGAGTGCTCTAATTCCTTTAAGTTTTCAACCACCCATATAGGACTACAGAAAAGACACTTGGTAGAAGGGAATAACAAAGGCATTGACTCAAGAAGGTAATTTGCCACCTTCGGAAATATGGGCTCTTTTCAGAGCATCCAACCTAAAACACCGTTTCAATAACAAGTTCTCATGGATCACTCCCAAAGAAAACTCTAGAAGGCCATTTTGCAATAATAATGTTCATATATAAAAACACTGATAAAGAGAATTCTACAAGAATACTAGGCCCAAATTACTTCCTTGCCATGTCATTAGGCTCAAATCAATTGTATGCAGAAAATAAGAAGCAAAACTAGAAGAGCATTAAGAATATTCATTAATAATAAGTATTGCATAGAATGGTCTCAGTGAAGAGATACTGTAAGACGGACATGCTTAAGGTGACTAAATGGGACTAGCTTAACAATATCATTGCAGATGGTCTAAATTCTAATGATATAGTATGCTAATGGCTCAATATCCTAACTTCCAGAGTAAGAACTGGGGCAGGACCTGTATCTGTCCATAAGTTTCCTCCTCCTTTATAGCTTTCCATCATCATTTGATATGGAAGAAAATAAACCAAACACTGAAATTCACTTGTAACATAAACTGCATACCTTTGAAAACCAAGAAACTCAAACCAAGAGCACCTCCAGTAGTAATAAATGGATGTGAAGCCGCAATAAGTGCACCCTCTGCATATAAAAATTAAGAGGGGGGGGGGGGGGGAACCCTAATTACAGAACCAAATCCAAAAGAACCCAAAACAAACACATCTCGTAGAATGAAAAACAGAACCCAAACCTTTAACATTGGCAAAGAACTTCTCCTCGTAGGCAGCATACTCAGCCTTCAAATCCTCTGCATAACCCTGCATTTGAATCAAAATTAACCTCCTCCGAAACCCCAACCACAATTGTTCAAAGAGAAGGCGGGAGAGGGCAGAGAGAGACAGAGAGAGAGAGAGAGAGAGACTGACAAGGGTTTGCTGGAAATGAGCCGAAGAGGTGGAGCGGATATGAGAGAGACGAGATTGAGCGGCGGCAATGGCGGACTCGAAGTCGTGTTGTAGGGTGTGTCGATACTCCATAGCTTGTTGCATAGCTTGTTCGATCCATGGATTCACCTGCTCCAAGCTCTTCAATGCCTTCTCCAATGAGTAGTACTCTGATGGTGGCAATGGCTTCTCCATCAACGATGGCGATGGCGATGGTGATGGTGGTGATCCTTCAACGGTCGCCATATTCGTTCAATTTCTCTCCGATCTCTCTTTCTACTGTTTTCTGAAGGGGTTTTTTAACCGTGAATTTGTAGTAAATAAAAAACTTAAATTGTTTTAGGTTAAATTCAGGTTTGTCCGTAGAAAAGAAGGGAAAAAACTTACTGATCTTCTAATAATTGATTAATTATTTATTTATCTCAATTGATTAATTATATTTTAATCTTTTGAAATTGCCAATACTCCCAAAGCAATTCTTGTAATATAATGTTTCCACAAATAATAATAGTTTTCTGCTTTTTTTTCTTCGATTTTTATTTTTACTTCCTAGACAACGAACGTACATTGTATGTTGATATGAGTGAATGATTCAATTTGTACTCCTTAAAAGAGTATCAAGCAAATGAGACTTACTGCTCATTAAGACATGAACCAAATGACTTCATGCTAAGCACATCCCATACATCCGAATTTATATTTTCTGGCTCCGTTCGACCCATAAAGCAGCACATTCTCAAACTAAATACATACATATTACATATGTTTGCACTGCAAAGAGGGATTTGGCGGACATATCGCTTGTCTTGGCTAGCTACTCAAGCCTCTTATGTCCCTAGCTCCCTAACTGTACGATTCGCCTATGTACTGTAATCCGATCCAAAATCCTGAATTACGCTAAAATCAGGGTAGCCTAATAGCAACCTAGGCCCGCTTTGCAGCAATCAACCACACTGGTGAGACAATTTTCTCACCATATCAAGACATCTTATATGAGAAAATTTTCCACCAAATTGTTTGGGTGACATACAATTGCAGGCGAAGAATCCCCGTGATGTGCTGCAAGAGTGCCAGTAAGCAGGACCTATTTGCTGCCCCATATTGTTCTTCGCTGTGTCTTCTGGTACGCATCAAAGTTTGTCAATGTTGATCAATTCCTCATGAAGCAAAAGTTTATGAATGGCTTCCGTAACACTGCAAACTTTCAGTGATGCATCATAGACTCATAGTTAGCAAATGGGGCAAGTGCCCTCTAATTAGGCTCGTTACAGAGGCTGATAATGGGAAATATGATGCTTGAAACACTTGAAAAAACTGTAGCCAATTGCAACATCACCTTTTCACCAGTAAATCCTCTTGGGGCTTCAGCTGTTCAATATCCGGCCAAGACTAGCTAATGCATCTTGGAATTTGCGGATTTTAAGGAAGCCCTTTATCATAGAAAACTCACTCTCTGAGAATCTTGCCTGCTTCATGATCATATCAATAAGCTTGATTAGAGTGTCTTCCATTGATAGGGAGCAGAGACCATCAGCCAGCATCATAAATGACGGGAACTCTGGAAAGAATCCATTCTCCAACATCTCAACTAGGAAATCCACAGCTTCTCCAATAGGCCCGCCACTGGAGCATAGACCTCGAAAGACTATCTTATGACTAATAGCATCAGGAGGGTTACCTTTCTCCATCATTTCTCGGAAAAGCCTCACTGCCTCCCGTGTTCTCTTCTTTTTGAACAAAGCCTGAATTACAGGGTTGTATACCTGTGGGGTCAGAACCACTCCTTCCATCTGAATGCTTCTGAGCAGTTGAGTGGCCACCTCAACTCGCCGTGCCTTACAGAGCCCCTGAATCAAGGTTCCATAGGTAACAATATCCAGCTCACATCCATTAGAAGTCATTGTTTGCACTATATCTGCAGCCTTTTTTATATCACCCGCCCTACAAAAATGAGAAAGCAAGGAATTGTAAGTAAATTTGTCTGGCTTTAACCCTTCCATTATCATCTGATCCATCAGCTCAGCAGCCTCCTCCACCCTGCCATCTTTAAACAATCCATCAATAAGAGCATTGTAAGTGACCAAATTCCTTGAAACCCCTTGCAGTTCCATCTGATCAAAAATCTCCTCAGCATCTTCTATTCTCTTGTTTTTGCAGAACCCAGCAATTAGTATATTGTATGTCACCGCATTTCTTGGACAACCACTGGATTCCATTTCTTTCAGCAAGTCTAAAGCTTCATCCATTCTACCTCTAGAACACAAGCTGTCTATTAACATGTTATAAGTAAACTCATCAGGTTTGCACCCTTTACTTTTCATCTCCTGAAAGAGATCTGTGGCAAGTTTGTGGTTTCTCGACAAGCAAAGGCCTTGTATTAGAGAATTGAATGTACATACATCAGGCAAAACCCCCTTGCTTGTTAGAAGGTGAACAATTTCAGCGGCCTTCCCAACTTGGCTCTTCTTACACATGGTGTCAATCAAGGTGTTATAGGTCACAGTATTCGGGGTGCAACCCTTCAAAATCATCAATTCAAGCACTTCCTTAGCCTCTTCAATTTCCCCCATTTTGCACAACCCCGAGATTAATGCATTGTATGTGAAAATATCTGGATCAAACCCTTCTTCGAGCATAAGATCCAATACTTCTAATGCATGCTTAACATAACCTTGTTTACACAACCCGCCTATCAAAGTGTTAAATGTGAACTGATCAGGATTAAATCCTTGAACAGTCATATCTTGAACAAAGTCCATAGCCTCCTCCAATCTTCCCTCCTTGCAGAAACCATTAACCAAGACATTTACAGTCACAGCGGTTGCGCTACATCCAGCCTCAAACATCTGTTCTGTAACCCTTAACGCGCCATCCATATTGCCTTCCTCGATATACCCCTGCATAATCGTTGTGTATGTTTTCTCATCAGGGTTCAATCCATATCCCTCCATTTCTTCCATCATCAAAAGGGCAGGCCTAATTTGATGAGCTTTACACAAGCCCTTAATCAATATATTAAAAGTCGAAACATCGGGCTTAACCCCACTTTCTACCATCCTAGAATGAACACTCTCAACTAGTTTTAAGCTACACCCCTCAACAAGAACATTCAACAAGAAATTAAAGGTGTGAGTGCCACAATTCACGCCAAATTGCTCTTGCATCATGTCAATAACACTAACAGCTTCATCATACAAACCACGACCCGCATAAGATTCAATAAAAATTAAGAAAGTACCTTCATTGATCTTACACCCAGATTGTTTCATCTCTTGTAAAACCCGTTTCATAGAATCAAACGACCCCTCGTTCCCCAACTTGCGAAGCACCTCCTGGTAAACTGATAAAGTGGGTTTGAAATTAGGCTGTTGTGAAGCCCAATCGAAGACCCAGAGAACCATTTCGGGATCATTCTCTTTCCTGAGTGTTTCGAGCAGTTGTCTAGGGGTAAAATTCGGGCGAAGTTGATGGGTACTTGAGGATGGAGATGAGGAAAGAGAAGAAGAAGAAGTGGGTCGAGCCAATGAGAAAGAGATGAATGAGGAGGGTTTAAGAGAAGGAGAAGGTAGGAGTTGTGGAGGGCATGGATAGGGTTTAAGGGGAGACAGGAAACTCATCGAAGCTGCCATGGCGGAGTGTGGAGTGGAGAGTGGTTAAGCTGCCCTTCCCTCCTAATCGTTCTATCCTCTGATTGCCTCGGAACATGATAATGCCTTCAGCTTTCAGTACGTTGGCCGCTAGTAGGCAAGGTGAAGAAATGGGAAGATGTTTGAAGATGCAAAGACAAATGGTCTCGAGTCTCAATCCAAACAAAATTTGGTGCGATGTAATGGCTGAATTAGGTCAATGATGTGTATTTAATTTTCTTTATTTCTCACACTTCGAATCTGTTCTTTTTCGCAGGTAAATTAAGATGGATAAAAAGATTAAGTAAATTAAAATGGATTGAGTTAGATTGAAGTCGGTTGAATTTTTTTTTATGTAATAAATTGAACTTTGTTAAAATAATAGAAGTGGTTGAAGTGGGTTGAGGTTAGTATTTTAGAATTGACTCGCGAAAAGAACAGACCCTTACTATAAAACTAAAAAACATATATATACGTTATGTTTGGTAAACAGCTATTAGCTATTCGTATTAGCTTTTGTTATTAGTGATTTGAATAAATTGTTTACAGTAGCCGTTTGAATTAGCTTATAAGAAAAAAAAGTTTGATAAAATTAGTTGAGTAGTTGTTTCTAAAAAAAGATTATGTTAAAATTTCATTTATACCGCTTATCCATAAATTACTCTCTAATGATACGTGGTGTAATGTTTCCAAATTTTTTGACAATAATGTAATTTCTATAAAAAAAAATCTATGCTAGAAAGGCTAATAGGAATAGTTTTTTCAAAATGAGTTTTTTAGGGTCAAATAGCTATTACAAAACTATTATTTACGAAGCACTCTTTATCGATTTCACTTGGTCAAAACAATTAAAATACTCCCAAACATCTATTTTTGCCTAAACAACTGCTATTACCAAACACCGCTATAATAATTTTCTATAAAGTATATAGTACTTCTTGAAATATTAATTATAATCAAGAATAGTCATAGCATTTATTGAAAAATAGGGGAGCGAGAAAAGATGAGGAATGAAAAAAAAAAACTTCCACAAGGACCAACCGTGAGAGATTGAAGCGCATATCCAAGATATTTTGATTTATTTTTACAAACATGTACAAAATTTTACGTGTTTTTAGACAATGTAATCGGATAGTTGACTAACTTGCTTGTGTTTGGTCAACATGTTAAATCCATGATAGTGTGGAATGTGTAATACACGCAGATCTTCTTATTTTTTATGAACACAACGTACATCATTAAGAAAACGGACAGTTTGTATTGTTTACTTTTCATCTAAAAAATGGTAAGATGTATTTTTGATTGATTTTCTTTTTACTACTTGTTATTCAAAATTATTGCACTTCATCTTTCATTTTCATCGTCAATCATATTCTAATCCAAAACAAGTATACTCAACTAAGCTATGCGTGCATGACGGAGAGCCGTTATCACAAGAGATCTAAAATTAACATTTTACGTTTCTCACCGTACTAGAGAAACTAAATTGTTTCATTCATGTAGGTTTTGAAAAGAATTCATGTTATATTTATGTTTGTATGTCTGTAAGTATGTAAGTGAAAATTTGGGCATCACAATTCCTCTTGGGAAAAATTGTTGGGTACACAACTAAAATGGATCCGATTTCTCCTGTGGCTTTGTTCTTTCAATTTTTGACAAGTGTCATTTCTATAAAATTTATACAATATTAATATTATCGTTCTTGAAGTTTTGAACAATTGATTTCTCCTGTGGCTTTGTTCTTTCTTGTTGACTACCGTTGTGCAATCCAAGTAATGGCTACCTGAAAACATTGTGTTAAATTTATCACAAATCGGGCCTTAATTCACCGAGCAGTGCATACAAGTCATGAGAGGTTCCATCCCAAAACCAATTGGCAATGGGTGGAGTAACTCCCAAGCTTATAAGCATGCTTAAGGCCTCTCAATCTTTCAATGTGGGACTCTTACCCACTTTATATTTTTCTCCAACACACCCCCTCACGTGTAGGCTCTTCTTTGGGCCCAACACGTGGCATGATCCGATGGAGGCCGGTGGCAACTTCTCGAGCAACCTCGCTCTGATACCATAATAAAATATAAATTTGGAGAAGAAGGTTTGAAGAGGAATTCGGCTAGTGTTTCTGTGTATTCATCTCTGATGCTCTCAGCAAATATACAAGAACATATATATATACACCCAATCCCTAACTTGCCTAACTAATTGCCTAACTTTCCTAACTAATTGCATAAACTAAGGAAAGCCAATAAAATATATACATCATACCAAACTAATTGCATAAGCGCCTAACTTGCCTAAACTATTTCCTTAACACTCCCCCCTCAAGTTGGAGCATGCAAGTTGATCATGCCCAACTTGCTTTTGAGATACTGAAATTGTCGCTTGCCAAGTGCTTTCGTGAGGATGTCTGCTGGTTGATGCTGAGAGCTAACATGAATGAATGTGATCAATCCGGACACAAGCTTGTCCCGAACAAAATGACAATCGATTTCAATATGTTTGGTCCTTTCATGGAATACTGGATTTTTGGCAATGTGCAAGGCGGCCTGACTATCGCAAAAAAGTTGCATAGGTTGTGTATGAAACACACCGAGAGAAGCTAGAAAAGTGCGCACCCATACAAGCTCACTTGTAGCTACTGCCATAGCTCGGTATTCAGCTTCGGCTGATGATCTGGAAACTGTGGCCTGTTTCTTTGTCTTCCATGAGATAGGAGATCCCCCAAGAGTCACAAAATAGCCAGTAAGAGATCTTCTGGAGAGAGGGCATGCTCCCCAATCTGAGTCACAATAGCCATATAGCTGAAGATCATTTTTGGCGGGAAGAAAAATACCTTCTCCAGCACTACCTTTAAGATAACGTATGACCCTTCTCGCGGCCTCCATGTGATCTTCCTGTGGTGACTGCATGAATTGGGACAAAATGTGTATGACATAAGTCAACTCAGGCCTTGTAATGGTAAGATAAATGAGACGTCCCACAAGTCGTTTGTACCGCATGGCATCGTCCAACACTCTTCCGGTTGCCAAAGCAAGCTTGTGGTTTTCCTCAATGGGAAACTCAACAGGTTTTGCTCCCAAAAGTCCACACTCATCAGTGATGTCTAGTGCATATTTCCGTTGGCAGAGAAACATCCCTTTTGGCCCCCGGGCTACCTCAATACCAAGAAAGTATTTTAAAGGTCCTAAATCCTTAATGCCGAAGCAAGCATTTAGATAATCTTTAAACTTTGTGGAGGCATGCGCATTATTAGATGCAAGCACAATGTCATCCACGTAGACAAGTAATGCCATAAACATCGCACCTTTGCGATAAGTGAACAGTGAATAATCTGCATAGGACCTAACAAACCCATACTCACTCAGTTTGCAGGACAACTTGGCGAACCATTGTCGTGGAGCTTGTCGGAGACCATACAAAGACTTCTTGAGTCGACATACTTTGTTGGGACCTTTGGAGCGAAAACCGGGAGGCATTTTCATGAATACTTCCTCCTCCAAATCACCATGCAAGAAAGCATTATTTACGTCCATTTGATGTAATTCCCAACCTTTTGCTACTGTAACAGATAGAAATATTCTCACACTGGTCATTTTTGCAACCGGAGCAAATGTCTCATTATAGTCAAAGCCCTCAACTTGATGATCTCCACGAATTACCAATCGTGCCTTATATCGCTGAACACTTCCATCTGCATTGTACTTGACTCGATAAACCCATTTACAGCTTATGGGTTTCTTCCCTGAAGGGAGATCTTCGATTGTCCAAGTGTGATTTTTCTCCAGTGCTTCAATTTCCTCTTGCATGGCCTTACGCCATTTTGGCTCAGTTACCGCTTCCTGAAAATATTTGGGCTCAAACTCCTTTGTTATAGCAGCAAGGAAATTCTGATGAGAAACTGAAAATTTATTTGATGTGACATAATTGGCTATGGGATAACGCGTACCTGAGGATCCCTTTTGATGCAGGGTAGCGAGAGATGAGAGGTCTACACTGGTAAGGTCATTGGGTCTGGCACTATAACACAAATAATCGTCATACCGTGCGGGCCGCTTGCTGGGCCGAGCTGATCTGCGTGTGTTGGGCCCTGGTTCTGGCTTATCCGCAGTTACAGTGTGGACAGGGTTGGTTTCTGGGCTAGTTTCAATTCCAGCCCGCCTATCTTCTCCCACACTGGGCTCTGGTATTGCTGTTGTAAGGCTGGCAAACGCCTCTGGTGCTGGGCATGGCCCAGTATCGTCTCCTTGCTGGGCTTGCTGTTCACTCGGGCTAGCTGGACCCGGCTGTGACTGCCTTATTTCCAAGCCCCCCCTGGGCACAGTACTCGGTAATTGGGCTGGGCCCCCCCTGGCGTTGTCCCTGGATGGTCCAGACTGATTTGTTGGACTTGAATCCAGGTCTTCTTCATCAAAATATGCAGTAACTTCAGGATGAGTTTGAGAAGAGATTTGTCTTTCATTTGAGCTTGCATTTTTCTCAAAGGGAAAAATAGTCTCATGAAATATGACATCCCGACTCACAAAGATTTCTTGTGTTTCAAGATCGAAAACCTTCCAACCTTTTTGCCCAAAAGGATATCCCACAAACAAGCATTTCCTTCCTCTAGGAGCAAATTTATCCTTGTTTCTTTTACTTTGTGCAAAGCATAGTGTACCAAACACTTTGATGTGCTCATATGAAGGTTTTTGGTGATGAAGGACCTCAAATGGTGTTTTCCCGTCTAATACCTTGCTAGGTGTTCTATTGATTAAGTGGACGGCTGTAAGCACACACTCGCCCCAAAACTTTGTGGGCAAGCTTGCTTGGAAAAGAACGGCTCGAGCCACATTCAACACATGCCTATGTTTTCTCTCAACTCTACCATTTTGTTGAGGTGTGTCTACACAACTATTTTGGCGCAATATTCCATGTTCACGATAGAATTTTTGCATTGGTCTAGATGTAAACTCTGACCCATTATCACTCCTCACAACTTTAACATTGGTCCCAAATTGAGTTTTGGCCATGACAACAAATTCCTTTAAGATTTGACTCGTCTCCCCCCTTTCAATCATCAAATACACCCAAGTAGCCCGACTTGCATCATCCACTATTGTAAGAAAGTAATGAGCCCCACAAGATGATGACTCTCTATAAGGCCCCCAAATATCGCAATGAATGAGGTAAAAAACGCACTTAGCCTTATGTTTACTCACGGGAAAACGATTACGAGTTTGCTTTGCACGATAACAAGTGTCACACACATCATCTTTATTTTCATCACAAATTACTCCTAAACTGTTGGGTAGTAATGACAAAACCTCACGGGATGGATGCCCTAGCCGCTTGTGCCACAAATTGGTAGAACTGACCGCATTTACTAGTCTCTTCTCCAATGACCCTTCTTTAAAATAGTAGACTCCTCCTCTTTGCTCACCCACACCAATCGGAGTCCTCAAAATACGGTCCTGCAAGACACAAAAATCATCAAAAAATGTCACACAACAGTCCAACTCCTTACATAATTGTGCAATAGAAATAAGATTGCACTTAAGTGACGGAGCGTATAAAACTTTATTCAATTTGATCCGTTTGCCCAAAGTCACGGATCCTTCCTTGCTAGCAAAGGTTTGTGTTCCATTTGGCAACTCAATGGAGATTGGGGGTACTTGCTCGACTTCTTGCATCATGCTCAAATCTCCAGTCATGTGACACGATGCCCCGCTGTCGAACATCCAAATAAGATTGCCTGAGAGTTTTTCACAGCCTGGTTTCGGGTTCTCAATAAGGTTGAGAAGTCGCTGAATCTGCTCTTGGGTCAGACTCGGTATCACGGCTGGGTTGGTTTTGGCAGCAGTATGTGGACTGTTCTCCTTCTGGGCCTGGGCCTGGGCTGCGTGTACTGTTTCTCGCCCAGAACTTCTGTCGTGGCCCTGTGCTCCTCGTCCACCCCGATTGCTTCTGCCGCGTCCACCACGCCCACGACCTCTAGTACTCCAATTTTGTGGGTACTCCATCTTTGTCGGTTTTCTTACCACGTTTGCTTGTTCCCTTGTCACGAAATCCATCATGGATTCGGATCTTTGGTCCCTTCCCACCATGGATGATATTAAAAATAGTGTTGAAGGAAGACCGAGAATCAAGAGCAAACACCAAGCTCTGATACCATGTTAAATTTATCATAAATTAGGCCTTAATTCACCGAGCAATGCATACAAGTCATGAGAGGTTCCATCCCAAAACCAATTGGCAATGGGTGGAGTAACTCCCAAGCTTATAAGCATGCTTAAGGCCTCTCAATCTTTCAATGTGGGACTCTTACCCACTTTATATTTTTCTCCAACACATTGTTTTATATATCTGAATACAGATTAACGGCGTGAAAAGGAGATGGAATCAACAAACGGCCAAAAAACCCTGAAATTAATGGTCAATATAGATTTGAAGTGTTGAAATCAAGTCACCACAGTTTATATCTTCTGGATAGAAACTGGTGGGAGAGTGTGGGAATTGTCATATCATTTTGGAGGTGGAAGAGGGGAGAAGAAGGGGCAATGGTAGGCAAGGAGGAGACAACTATGGCTGAAGATGTCATATTTGGGGACAATGGTGGCCTAGTTATTGGCGGTGCAAAGTGGATAGATAACTAAGCAGTACGGAGGACCAAGGAAGGCGTTCTAGTTGTATTATTGCTGTTGTTATTATTGTTGAGGTAAAAATGACAAATACTTTTAAGTTTGTCATCATGGTCATCATCATCATTACTATTTCTTTGCCGTATCATCACCATTAGAAAAGAAAAAAAAACACTAAGGCAATCGGAGTAATTCTAATGTGTCCCCCCTCCCCCCAAAAAAGTAAGTTTTACGTTCTAAATAGGTTGCAGAAATATTTAGCCAAATCTCAATGCCTATAAGCAATTTTTTCTCGGAGGAACAAAAATGACATGAATAGTCTAGTGTCATATTAGTTTTTAAAATTAGTAAGAAGTAGGATATATAGATGTATTACGGGTTTGAGAGTACTAAAAACAAAAAAAAAATTGATGAAGTGAATTTTTTTGGCAGGTCAATATATGAATTTTTGATATGGTAAAAGATTATTTACAAAATTCATATGAATATGATTTATTGAATGACAAAAACAAAATTTTCTCCTTTTGGTAAGAAGGAAACAAAAGAAATATGAAAAATTAATAAGGTAAAAAAAAAGTTAGGCAAAGCCAAATGAGCACAAATATAAATAAATTAAAACACATGCATGTCGCGCGCCCACACACACAAAAAAAAGGTCCTTACCAAAGTTACCGAGGCTTGCAAAAATTACATTATTAGAATTACTACTTATAAAAATAGTAAGAGACCTCGTTCCCTTTCAGAGTAAAAAAATAATTACATGATTGTCATCACTATTCATATTAATAGTAATCAATTAGGCTAAGGTAGTGTTTGATTGGGAGGGAAATGGTTTTTCCGAAAATAGTTTTTTAATTTTTCGTTGTTTGGTACAATGAAGGATGGAAAACTATTTCCTAAGAAAAACAATTTTCCCCCCAATGGAGGAAAATAATTTCCTCTTTGAGAGGATGAGAAGTTGATTTTCTTACTTCAACTCTTTGATGATATGAGCAGTTGAAATTTAGGTGCAAAATTCGATTTCAACAGTTTGGATCGAAACTTGACTATCCGATGCGAAATATTAAAATAAACTGAAATCTAAATTTTTAGCTCAAATTTCTTTCATTTGATCAACATTTATCTCCACCACGACAATTTAATCGACTTTTTTTTGCCACTAAAACAATTCAGTTGATTCGCCACTAAAACAATTTCAACGATTTGGATCGAAACTTGATCATCAGATAGAAAATATTAAAATTGGCTAAAATTCAAAATTTGAGCTTGATATTCTTTCATTCGGTCAATATTTTTTCGCACAACGACAATTCAATTGATTTTTTTACCTCTTAAACAGTGCAATCATTATTTTTCACCACTAGAATAACTTTAATAATTTGGATTGAAACTTGATAATCAGATATAAAAGAGTAAGATAGGCTCAAATTCAGATTTTGATCACTACATTCCTTCATTTGGTCCACATGTTTTTTTGCCACGACAATTCAATCAATATTTTTTGTTACTTAAATAATTCAATTGATGTTTTTCCTCACGAAATTAATTTCAAGATCGAAATTTGATTATCCGAGAGAAAATATTAAAAAAAACTCAAATATGAATTTTAAGCTCAAAACTACGACCATTTAGTTAATATTTTTCGCCATTTGCACAACTCAGTTGACTTTTTCCTGTTTTTCATGGGAAATGATTTACCTTGTACCAAATAACGGACAATATTAGATGAAAATCAATTTTCCTTGAAAAAATATTTTCCACGGAAAATAATTTTTCAGAAAAACTATTTTTCATCCAACCAAACACTACGTAAATATAGTGTCTTTAACACAATTATTGTTACAAGATTCTGAATGTTTTCACCACTAATAAGTATTATACGTTTACCACTTGTTTACTCAAAGTCAAGGGTCTAAATTCAAATTTCATTTATGACATCGAGCAGGAAAATCATGTATTTGAAGTCTCAAATGACCAAGTAATGTTATCTTTTTGTGGATTTTTGGTTAAGGAAGAAAAAAAAAAGATAGGTTCAAGGGTTGTGTTTGAGATAAGCCGAGAGGCGCCACTCAAAACCAATCCTTGGGCGAATTCCTTCACTCGTTTCTAGAATACAGAAATGAATCACCACCTAGAAGAGTTTAGGAAACTAGAACACCACTTGAGTTTGCCAACACTCAAGATATAGAACTAGATTTGCACACTCACTTTGAGAGAACACTCAAAAGCTGAATTGTATTACTTGGAGTTGATTGTAGATGCTTCTTTCAACAACCCTATGCTACAGCCTTTATATAGTAGAGGCCTTACATAATGAAAAGGTATGAAAACACACGAAAATAATGAAAGAAAAAAACAAGGCAAAATTTCAGCAACCACATTCGGATGCACCAAGGTGAAGTGGTGTGTCTCTTGAAGCCTTTTGGTGTGAATAGAGTGTAGCAGCCAAGGGGGATTCATGCATCCTTACTTATCACACGTTTTGACCTTGCAAGGGGGGAAGGAACACGGATGAAGAGGAAGAAACAAGCAGCAATAGCCGAAATGAGGTGTACACAAAAGCCACACGCGTTTTGCCATCAATGCGTTCACACATGCCGCAAGCCCAACTTCCAGATGGTATATCTCTCAGAATACTCGGCCAAATTCAATGATCTTGGGTTGTTGGAAAGCTCTAGATGTCTATTTTCCAAGGAATGCTCATTTACTGCATTTGGACCAGCCGATCAAACGTTATGGCCCAAAGAGTATGGACTGCCCAAAACGGGACTGCATTTCAGTACTTTATTTTGTGGGTTGAAGTTGACCAACCAAATGAACTCCAAAACAAGCGTGGTTGGTCTTGTTAGAAAGCTCTTTTCTTAGGCTAGATTAATGTAAGAACCATCAGAATCTTGGCCCATTACATTTTCTTGCAAAAGAGTAACAAAAACTGGGTGTGATGAGGATGAATTAGGCGTGGGTTCTTCCGGCATGGTCACGGCTTTTCTGCATAGTAGAGCAAATTCTTTAGCCTCTTTGAGCTTTCTAGGGTCTTCCTTGAGCTGATAAGGAAAGTGGACAAGATGGTCTCCATCATTCCCCCCGGGTTGGTGAGAGTTTGTCCTCAAACTTGAAAGAGGCTCGTCTTCAAAGTAGGGACTAAGGTCGACAACATTAAAAGTAGCAGAAACTCCATAATCGCCAAAAAGGTCTACTTTATATGCATTGGGACCAACTTTCTCAATGATTTCAAATGGACCATCAGATCTAGGCATCAACTTGGACTTGCGCTTGGAAGGAAATCTTTCCTTCCTCAAGCGGATCCATACCAAGTCTCCGGGTTGAAAATGAACCTCTCTCTTGTGCTTGTTGGCATTGTGCATAGCTCTTTCATTAGCTTTGACAATACTATCACGAACTTGGGCATGGAGGTCTTGAATTTCTTTTGCCCTTTTCTCGGCTTCTCAACTAAACTTAGTAGGAGTTGGAATAGGAATGAGATCAAGAGAGCTCTTTGGATTGTGCCCGGATACTACTTGGAAGGGTGAGAGATGGGTGGTCTTACTTGGAGTTCGATTGAAGGCAAACTCGGCGTGAGGTAGCATGTCATCCCAACTCTTGATGTTCTTCTTCACAAGGACTCTAAGCAAGGTGCCCAAAGTCCTGTTAGTGACTTCCATTTGACCATCGGTCTGAGGATGACAAGTAGTGCTGAATTTGAGCTACGTACCCATCTTCCTCCATAAAGTTAGCCAAAAGTGGCTAAGGAACTTGCTATCTCGGTCTGACACCATGCTCTTGGGAATGCCATGAAGTCTCACAATCTCCTTAAAGTGTAAGTTGGCAATATGAAAGGCATCATTGGTGGTATGGCAAGAGATGAATTGTGTCATCTTGAAAAATCGATCTACCACCACCATAATGGAGTCTTTGTTCCTTGGAGTTCTAGGCAACCCCGTGATGAAGTCTAGGCTTATATCTTTCCAAGGAGCCTGAGGAATGGAAAGAGGGGAGTACAAGCCTTGGGGTAGAACATGGCTTTTGGCCATTTGATATATAGAACATCTTTTCACAAAGTGTTCTACATCTTTAGACATATGTGGCCAATAGTAGTGCTCTTTCAGCATAGCACAAGTCTTTTCTATCCCAAAGTGTCTGGATAGAGCTCCTCCATGAAGTTCTTGAATACGGAGTTCCCGGAATCCACATTTTGAAATGCACAAACGGGAGTCCTTGAATAGAAAACCCTCTTCCAAGTGAAATGATCCATGAGGGTGTTTGCTACACTTCTCAATGATGTCTTTGAAGTCCTCATCGGTCGGATACAACTCTTTCACAATTTCAAAGCCAAGAACTTTGGTACTTAAGGTAGAAATAAGTAAGTACCTACGAGAAAGTGCATCGACCCCCTTGTTAAGTTTTCCCGCTTTGTGTTGGATGATGAAATGGAAGGATTGAAGATACTCTACCCACTTAGCATGTCTTGGGTTGAGTTTGTGTTGACCTTGGATATATTTCAGTGCTTCATGATCGGAATGGAGGAGGAATTCACCTCCTATGAGATAGTGACGCCAATACTCCAAAGCACGAACGATGGCATAGAACTCTTTGTCGTAGGTGGAGTACTTCCTCTTGGCTTCATTTAGCTTTTCACTAAAGAAAGCTATAGGCCTCTTCTCTTGGGATAGAACGGCTCCAATCCCAACTCCAGATGCGTCACATTCAACTTCAAAGATTCTGGAGAAGTCTGGCAAGGCTAGAACGGGAGCGCTTGTGAGTCTATGTTTGATCTCCTCAAAGGCATATTGCGCTTGTTCACTCCACACAAATTCCTTGCCTTTTAGCACCTCGGTCATGGGGGCTACTATGGTGCTAAAATCACGAATAAATCTTCTATAAAAGGATGCTAGGCCGTGAAAACTCCTTACTTAAGTGATAGAAGTAAGAGTAGGCCACTCTTGAATGGCTTTAATCTTGCTTTCATCCACTTGAATTTCTTGGGCGGAGACAATGTAGCCCAAAAATATAACTTGAGAGGTGAAAAAATGACACTTCTCTAAGTTCCCATATAGCTTCTCATGAGATAAGATGCTCAAAACTTGATAGAGATTATGGGCATGCTCCTCTTCAGTTTTGCTATAAATCAAGATGTCGTCAAAGTAGACGACCACACAAATACCAATCAAGGGCTTTAGAACTTGGTTCATAAGCCTCATAAAAGTGCTGGGGGCATTGGTTAGCCCAAATGGCATGACAAGTCATTCATACAAACCACCTTTAGTCTTAAAGGCGGCTTTCCATTCATCTCCTTTGAAAATTCGGATTTGGTAATAGCCACTTCTAAGATCAATCTTAGAAAAGATGGTGGCACCATGAAGCTCATCAAGCAAATCTTCCAACCTTGGAATAGGATACCGGTATTTGATGGTGATTTTGTTGATTTCCCGGCTATCCACACACATACGCATGCTTCCATCTTTCTTGGGTACAAGGAGGGATGGTACGACACATGGGCTTAGGCTTTCCCGAATCAACCCTTTAGATAAGAGGTCATCTACTTGCCTTTGGATTTCTTGGGTTTCTTGTGGGGTCATTCAGTATGCCGGTTTAATGGAAAGAACAGATCCTGGGATAAGGTCAATTTTGTGTTTTATGGATCTCGGTGGGGGAAGGCCATGGGGAATTTCTTGTGGAAACACATGGTGGAAGGTTTGTAGGAGAAGGGTGAGTAGAGGGTGTGAGGGAGATGGAGGCTTTGACTCATCTTGTAGGAGAATTAGGTCTTTGAAAGACTCAAACTCATGATGTTGGGATTTGAGAAGGGTGGTGAGAAAGACATCCAAGTGAGGGTTGTCTTTGGTCTTAGTAGAGGGAGTGGATTTGAGAGGGGTCAAGGTAATTTTCTTTTGGTCTTTATGGAAGGTGTAAGTGTTCATCCGGGCATCATGGATGACACTTCTATCAAATAACCAAGGTCTTCCCAAAAGGATGTGACAAGCATCCATGGGAACTATATCACACCATAGCTCATCTTTGTAGTGTTTACCAATGGAGAGAGAAACGAGGCATCGGGTAGAAATTTGCATACCTTTGCCTTGGTTTAGCCATTGGATAGTGTAAGGCTTAGGATGAGGTGTGGCTTTGAGATTGAGCTTGTCTACCATGGTCTTGGAGGCAACATTAGCACAACTACCTCCATCTGTAATGAGTGAGCATACCTTCCCTTCAACGGTGCACCTTGTATGAAAAATGGCTTCTCTTTGTTCTAAGTTGTCTTGGGTGGCAAAACCACTCAAGGCTCTTCTAATGACCAACAAGTTTCCTTCATCAGGGCCTTCTTCAACTTCTTCCACATTTTTCACCATGCAATCTTCTCCTCCTTCTTCTTTAAGTGGCTCCTCAAAGGAAGCTTGGTACTCGACAAGAGTCACTATCCGCTTGTTAGGACATTCGGATGCAATATGTCCTAGACCTTGACATCGAAAGCAACGAATTTTGTCCTTGGGCTTGGGAAGTTCTTTTGTGTAGGGATTAGGGGCGGTAGGGGTATTTTTGGGTTGAGGATAGTTTTGAGGTTTAGGAGGAAAATAGGAAGGCTTTTGAGTGGGGTAAGGACGGGGAGTGGATATGGAAAGAGGGCTCTTTCCCTTAGATTTCCTTTGTTGCTCTACCTTATAGGCAAGAGAACTCAAGTCATCTAAAGAGGTGTAAGGATGCAATTTAATGATATGAGCAATGGTTTCATCTAAGCCACTTAGGAATCTTACCATTGTTTGAGCGTCATCTTCTCTCAAATCGCATTTGAGGAGGAGTTGTTCAAACTCCCGGGTGTACTCTTCAACGCTCTTGGAGCCTTGTTTAAGATGATGGAGCTTGGAGTAGTTGTCTTGGATGTAATGGGAAGGAAGGAACTTGGATTTGAGTTTGTCCTTCATCTTGGTCCAAGTCCTAATCTTTCCTTTGCCATTCCTTGCTCTTTTGGCCACGAGGTTCGCCCACTATATTGATGCATATTTCCGAAGCTTAAGGGCAGCAAGTTTCACCTTCTTATCTTCGGGCACTTCTTTGTACTTAAAGATTCGTTCAACGGTTTGAAGCCAATCTAGGAAGTGATCCGGGTCTAGTTGGCCTTCGAATTCCGGAATATCAACTCGAAAATCGCCAAGACCACTTTCTTGTCTCCTTCGGGGTCTTCTAGGAGTATTCTCTTCATAATTAGAGTTATCAACATAGCTTCTCTCTTCTCTCTCGGATTCATCCGAGTCTTCTTGGGTGCGTGAGTGAGAAGGGCTTCGGTTCCCTCTTCGTTTCTCCTTCAAGAGTTGGGCAAGTTGAGTTTGAAGGTACTTTACTTGGGCTTCCAACTCGTCAACTCGCTCTTGGGATCGGCTTGAAGACATTTTTTTTTGTGAGAATGTGTGTGGAATGTGTTTGGCTGCAATCTTGGTCACTTGGCAACCTTGGCTCTGATACCAAATGATGTATTTGAACTCTCAAATGACCAAGTAATGTTATCTTTTTGTGGATTTTTGGTTAAGGAAGAAAAAAAAAGATAGGTTCAAGGGTTGTGTTTGAGATAAGCCGAGAGGCGCCACTCAAAACCAATCCTTGGGCGAATTCCTTCACTCTTTTCTAGGATACAGAAATGAATCACCACCTAGAGGAGTTTAGGAAACCAGAACACCACTTGAGTTTGCCAACACTCAAGATATAGAACTAGATTTGCACACTCACTTTGAGAGAACACTCAAAAGTTGAATTGTATTACTTGGAGTTGATTGTAGATGCTTCTTTCAACAACCCTATGCTACAGCCTTTATATAGTAGAGGCCTTACATAATGAAAAGGTATGAAAACACACGAAAAGAATGAAAGAAAAAAACAAAGCAAAATTTCAGCAACCACATTCGGATGCACCAAGGTGAAGTGGTGTGTCTCTTGAAGCCTTTTGGTGTGAATAGAGTGTAGCAGCCAAGGGGGATTCATGCATCCTTACTTATCACACGTTTTGACCTTGCAAGGGGGGAAGGAACACGTCTGAAGAGGAAGAAACAAGCAGCAATAGCCGAAATGAGGTGTACACAAAAGCCACACGCGTTTTGCCATCAATGCGTTCACACCTGCCGCAAGCCCAACTTCCAGATGGTATATCTCTCAGAATACTCTGCCAAATTCAATGATCCTGGGTTGTTGGAAAGCTCTGGATGTCTATTTTCCAGGGAATGCTCATTTACTGCATTTGGACCAGCCGATCAAACGTTATGGCCCAAAGAGTATGGACTGCCCAAAACAGGACTGCATTTCAGTACTTTATTTTGTGGGTTGAAGTTGACCAACCAAATGAACTCCAAAACAAGCGTGGATGGTCTTGTTAGAAAGCTCTTTTCTTAAGCTAGATTAATGTAAGGACCATCAGAATTTTGGCCCGTTACATTTTCTTGCAAAAGAGTAACAAAAACCGGGTGTGATGAGGATGAACTAGGCGTGAGTTCTTCCGGTATGGTCACGACTTTTCTGCATAGTAGAGCAAATTCTTTGGCCTCTTTGAGCTTTCTAGGGTCTTCTTTGAGCTGAGAAGGAGAGTGGACAAGATGGTCTCCATCAAAGTCTACCCTCTTTAGGTTTACTTTTTCTTTCGTTGGTCATTCATTTTGATTATTAGGGAGTTCAAATTAGTTATAAATTAAGATATTACAATTAACTTGCCTATCTCCAATATGACACACATAATTGGTCAAGTAGATAATGCCATAGTGAGCCACATAAGTGGTTAAGGAGAACTAACATATTAGTTAAGTTAGTACATCTTTAATTCTATGTATGACTGTTTGGTTTTCAAAATGAAACTAACATAAACGAAGAGAATCTAGTAAGCTAACAAAGACTAGGAATTTAGAGAATTTCAAAATTGTTGAATTTTTTTCTCACAAAATATACAATTAGTCAATAAGTTTTTTTTTCCCCTCGAAAAATATCTAAGAAGTGTGAATATGAGACTATTGATTCTTACTAATGATGATTTTCAAAATATAATATAGCATTAATTTTATTACATTTTTAAAACTGACTTTAGTACATTACTACAGAAAGGTTAATCAAGTTCCGAATTGGCTTGTGAATCAAGGAGTTTCTTTCTCTCATGGGGCCATCTTATGGATTCTCCAACCCTTCTTTTAGCTAGGATTCTCAATGAGGATCTATTGGGTGTTTAGTGGCCTCCAATGATTATAGATGCAATGCAGTCTCGGTTTATTTTTCATGAGAGCGTGCCCCCTTATACGCGCGCGCACACACACACACACAAAACTACACACATAAAAACATTACTAATAATCATCCCATTTTCTTAAATAAAACGCACTGTAAATTGTGATCGATATTAAATGTACCTTTTCTGTGTTTTTTATCTTAAAAACAAATCATCAAGTATATTTTAATCCGAACATTATGGGTATGACATTCTATATTATCACCACAAAATTTTGACTTCAAATTTAAATCCCATTAGAGTTGCATTTGACTATGCCTATGATAGATATTCTTCTAGAAGGGCGCCCAGGTGGTGCACATACCTTGATAAGAAAACACTCAAAAAAGACAAGAGATTAAAAACTGTAGATTAAAATCTCGCCCGACGGGGTGTAGGGTCTAATGTATAAGTCTTACCATTGAATTGCATATAGAAATACTAAAGGGTAGTCCGGTGCACAACATCCTGTGTTCACACAGGGTCCGAAGAAAGGCCCCACCCCAAGAGGTGAATTGTAGGTAGCCTAACCTGACTTTCTCAGTAGATGATTTCAAGGCTTGAACCTGTGATCTTACTGATTCCTATTAAACTTAGATTTAAAGGGCGCGGGCCGCGGGCTGTGGGCTTGGGCCTTACACTATATTTTTTAGAGGAATTCTCGAGATGACTGATTGCGTATGAGCTGCCGTATTCCTAACAGCTAGTTGACCAAGTCTTCCTCCATCTCTGCCTCAATCACCATGATCCTCTCCCCATTAATCCTTCAGTTACATTATTCTCTCCTTTGCCTGATTTTCTGCCCCCATTTCACGCCTTCCTTTATTGCTTGGTTGACAGTTTTTCTCTCCCCCGGTCCACTATAAAAGAGACCCTTCTGCACCTCTGCAGAACACACAGACAACAATTCTCTCTGCTCCTCTCTACTTCCAGGGCATACAAGTTGCTATACTCCAAAGCTTCTCCCTCGAGTGCACGAGTGCAAAGCCAACTGTATTAAACCTTGGGGAGCTTCTTCGCCATAACGATTTGCACCTAAGTCGGGCGAATTAAGCTTTCAAGTCAGTGGTTCATATCACGACACAGGTAATCTCCTTCTCCTTCCAGCAGCTATTACTATTCTTTTCTCCAACAATCTGAAAGCTTAAGTAAAATGGTTGCTGGTCCAAAAACTCTCCCCGATCTCTACAAAATTGAACCTCTTTATGGAACCAATTATAAACGTTGGTCTCAAAAATTGCTTCTCTGCTTTGAGCAACTTGAGATCGACGACGTGCTCACTACTGATCTCCCTAATGAAGGCAACCCAAATTCTGAACCTGCAACTCCTACTGTACCCAGAACTCCTCCTATTCCTCTTGACGAAGCCACAAAGAAGAAATTCGAAAAGGACAACAAACTTGCTCGCAATTACCTTTTGAATAATATGTCTAACCCTTTGTTTGACCTGTTTGTAATCTTTAAATATGCCAAGGTCATCTGGACCAAACTTGAGGCAAAATATGGTTCAAACGACGCCGGAAAAAGAAAATACGTCGTCGGCAAGTGGCTACAGTTCCAGATTATGGATGACAAACCTATCATGGAACAGGTTCACGTCTATGAAAACCTGTGTGCTTAGGTCCTAGCAGAAGGCATGAAGATGTGCGAAATCCTCCAAGCCAACGTGCTGATAGAAAAATTTCCACCATCCTGGAGCGATTACAGAAACCACCTCAAGCACAAAAAGAAAGATCTTACACTGCAGGAATTAATCAGCCATATGCGGACTGAGGAGGCAAACCGGCTGAAAGATAAGATGTCTTCCCTTTCTTTAAATTCTGTTAGTTCTAACCTGGTTGAATCTGCTGTACAAACGAACAAAGACAGGTTCAAAGGCAAAGGGAAGAGATTTCAGAAGCCAACTCAAAATCTCAGAAATCAGAATTCTACCAACAAAAGGATTCAGAAGCCAAAGGTGGTGTGCTACGTGTGCGGCAGGCCTGGACACAAGGCCTACCAATGCAATCAAAGGAAAGGGTCAATCCAAGCCAAACACAAGTCTGTAACACCTACTGCCAACATTGCTGAAACCAAGGATGATGAGATTATCTGTGCGGTTACAACCGTGGAGGCCAATCTGGTGCATAATCTGTTAGAATGGATCCTGGATTCTGGAGCATCAAGGCACTTCTGTGCCAACAAGGAACTCATGACTAACTTTGAAGATGTTGTTGATGGACAATGCGTCTACATGGGCAACTCTTCTACAGCTGCTGTCAAGGGTAAAGGGAAGATTTTACTTAAGTTTACTTCTGGAAAATTACTGTCTTTAAGTAATGTTTTATTTGTCCCTTCCCTTCGTAGAAACTTGGTCTCTAGTACCCTTCTTGACGTGGCCGACCTTAAAATTGCGCAAGAAGCCGGTAAAGTTGTTATCATCCGAAATGGGGACTTCGTTGGGAAGGGGTATCGTAGTGGGGGGCTCCTTGTTTTGAATGTTGTTGCACAAATTAATAATGAAACTGCTGCCAATTATGTTTATATTGCTAAGTCTGTTGATCTGTGGCATGGTAGACTTGGACATGTTAATTTTGCTTCATTGAAAAGACTTAGAAACATGCGTTTACTTCCAAATGTGAATACTGAAAATTGTTCTAAGTGTCCAGTCTGTGTTGAAGTAAAATTTGCTAAGAAACCTTATAAAAATGTAACAACCAGAAAAACAGAATTGTAAGAACTTGTGCATTCAGACTTATCAGACTTTAAGAACACCATGAGTAAGGGTGGAAAGAAATGGTATATCACCTTTGTAGACGACTACTCTAAGTATACCAAGATTTACCTTCTCAAGTCTAAAGATGAGGCTGAGGAAATGTTCTTAAAATACAAAGCTGAAGTTGAGAATCAGTTAGATCAAAAAATCAAAAGACTTAGATCTAACAGAGGTGGGGAATATGACACAAATTCTTTGACTGCATTTTGTGAGAAAAATGGCATAATACATGAGACTAGTGCCCCTTACACTCCTCAACAAAACAGTATTGTTGAACAGAAAAATCGTACCCTTAAAGATATGATGAATGTCATGCTCGTTAGTTCTGGTCTATTTGATAACATGTGGGGGGAGGCTGTCTTGACAGCTTGTTTTATACTCAATAGAGTTCCCCATAAGAAGTTATATCAAACCCCATATGAATTGTGGAAAGGGTATGCTCCCGACCTGAATTATCTGAAAGTGTGGGGGTGTCTGGCCAAAGTTGCACTACCTAGTCATAAACGTTCAAACATCGGCCCTAAGACTTTTGATGCTGTTTTTATTGGTTATGCTCAAAACAGTGTTGCATATAGATTTATGTCTTTATCTGATTTCTTTATTTCGGAGTATAGAGACGCTGATTTCTTTGAGCATGTTTTCCCTTTAAAAAGGAATGTGCCTCATATTGTATCTAATATTGTACCTGAACATGTGAACTTGCCTGCTTCTAGCTCTAGTATTAGAAACTTGGAAACTAAACCTAGAAGGAGCAAGAGACAGAGGATTGAAACTAGTTTTGGCCCTGACTTTATCACCTCTTTTTTGGTAGAAGTCCTTGAGAACTTTGACATTGATGCTTTGACCGATGAACTTGTGTCTCTTTATTTACTTGAGGAAGATCCTAAAACCTACCAAGAGGCTATGAGGTCTATAGATGCTAACTTCTGGAAAGAAGCTATCAAGAGTGAAATAGATTCCCTTGAGTCAAATAAAACTTGGGAATTGACCGACTTGCCTAAGGGTTGTAGACCCATTAGTAGTAAATGGATCTTCAAGAAGAAACTTAGGACAGATGGCTCTATTGAAAGGTTCAAAGCTAGATTGGTCATTAGCGGCTTTGACCAAAAGAAGGGAATTGATTTCTTTGATACTTATTCTCCTGTGACCAAAATTGCAACAATTAGAAGTCTATTTGCTTTGGCTACTATCCATGATCTTGTGGTACATCAGATGGATGTTAAAACAGCATTCCTCAATGGTGACTTAGAGGAAGAAATTTATATGTCACAACTTGAAGGGTGTGAGGTCCCTGGTCAGGAGAAGAAAGTGTGTAAACTAAGAAAATCCCTGTATGGTCTAAAGCAAGCCCCAAAACAATGGTATGAGAAATTTGCTAGTTCTGTAGAGAAAAATGGCTTTACTGTCAACAACTCATATTCTTGTGTTTATTCCAAATTGTTTGGATCTGATTATGTGATCATATGCTTGTATGTGGATGATATGCTGATATTTGGTACCAACCTATGTGCCATAAATGAGACTAAACGAATTATGTCTTCTCTCTTCGAAATAAAAGACTTAGGAGAAGCAGATGTTATCTTGGGGATCAAACTTATAAAAACCAAGAGTGGCTTTTCCTTAAGTCAGTCTCATTACATTGAGAAAGTGTTGAAAAATTTTAACTCTTTCGATGTGGTGCCTGTAAGAACTCCCTATGACCCTAGCATACATCTTAAAAAGAACAAATGACCTAGTGTGTCTCAAATTGAATATGCTAAGATAATAGGGAGTGTGATGTTTCTCATGAACTCCACTCATCCTGACATTGCATATGCAGTCAGTAGACTAAGTAGGTACACTCATAATCCTGCTAAAGAACATTGGGATGCACTTCATCGTTTGCTGAGATACCTTAGAGGTACTATGGATTGGTGTTTACATTTTTGTAAATTTCCTGCTGTACTTGAAGGTTTTTGCGATGCTAATTGGGTTGGTGATAACGATGAAATAAGCTCTACTAGTGGCTATGTTTTTACATTGGGTGGATGAGCTATTTCATGGAAGTTTGCAAAACAGACATGTATAGCTCGCTCAACCATGGAATCTGAGTTTATTGCTCTTGAGTTGGTAGGTCAAGAAACAGAATGGCTCAAGGGTCTCCTGACTGACATACCATTGTGGGGGAAACAATCAACACCTGTGTCCTTGCATTGTGACTCGCAAGCAGCAATTGGAGTTGCGCACAACAATGTCTACAACGGGAAAAAGAGAAATATCCGTATTAGACATGGTGCGGTAAAGCAATTGTTGAAGCATGGTGTTATCTCCTTGGAATATGTAAGATATGAGAAAAACTTGGGAGATCCTCTTACAAAGGGATTGCCAAGAAGAGTAGTTCTTGAAACGTCGAGGGGGATGGGGCTAAAGCCCATGGAATGAAGAGATATGGTGGATACCCATTTGCAGTCAAACGAAGCCATATTAATCTTCTAACTGCACTACTTCCCATCCCTATGGCGTGTGGTAGTGCATGTGCTATAGAGAAGCACGTTAAATGAATCCATAGCCTATTATGGTGGTGCTACAGAGAAGCACTTGATGGATTCTTCACTCTACAAGAGGTTGAGCTAACACATGCTCTTAATAATTCCAAGCCATGATATGGTGGTCTAAGTAGAGATAGACTGATGGAATTACCTAAGTAAGTGTGAAGGTTTGGCCGCCTTCTATGAGAGACTAGGGTTGTCTCTTTAGAGCACTTATGAGACCCGAGGTATGCGCATGGGCCTAAAAGCGCAAGTGATTATCGCGGAGTATACATCCTTTAGGGTTGATATGTGTCGAAAGGGCCTCATTCAAAGTCTAACAAGTTCAAGACTATGCTCACTTGTCAGACTTAGATGTTGCCTCTCTTCACTACGTATCAATTCAATCGAAAGATATTAATACTTAAGTATCCGACCCCTCTTCCTCAGGAAATCTCTTTCATTCGTTTTTTCCTTTTGTGTACCATTAGTGGGGGATTGTTGGAATAATGGCACCCCAAAAGGGTGTTCACTTACTCTTCCTATCTCTTTTGTTGTCCCACATAGAACTTTTGGGAGTAGCTTCAAAAGGTTATATATCCCACTCTTTTTGCACTTGTCGAATAACTTGAAGCCATGTTTTAAGGGGGGTTGAGGGGACTTGGGCTGCCACGCGCGCGCGCCGCCGCCGCCCACCCGTCCGGTCCGGTCCGAGCCGGGCCAGGCGCGAGCCGCGGGCTTCGGCCTTACACAATATTTTTTGGAGGAATTCTCGAGATGACTGATTGCGTATGAGCTGCCGTATTCCTAACGGCTAGTTGACCAAGTCTTCCTCCATCTCTGCCTCAATCACCATGATCCTCTCCCCATTAATCCTTCAGTTACATTATTCTCTCCTTTGCCTGATTTTCTGCCCCCATTTCACGCCTTCCTTTATTGCTTAGTTGATAGTTTTTCTCTCCCCCGGTCCACTATAAAAGAGACCCTTATGCACCTCTGCAGAACACACAGACAACGATTCTCTCTTCTCCTCTCTACTTCCTGGGCATACAAGTTGCTATACTCCAAAGCTTCTCCCTCGAGTGCACGAGTGCGAAGCCAGCTGTGTTAAACCTTGGGGAGCTTCTTCGCCATAACGATTTGCACCTAAGTCGGGCGAATTAAGCTTTCAGGTCAGTGGTTCATACCACGACACATGTCATCTGCTTCTCCTTCCAGCAGCTATTGCTATTCTTTTCTCCAACATATACTATTTCACATAAACAAAAATGAAAATTTAGAGAGAAATTTTAATTTTAATTCATAAAATCTAAGCTAACAAATGACCCAAACTTACTTTTTTTAAAACTATAGATATTATCTCCTATAGAAATTAGTGCGTACCGCGCCCTCATAAATAAATATAGGAAAAACTACCAGCAGGTGCTGTATTGTTTTTAAAATTACTGATATTAACTCCTTCACAAACAGGCATCCTTTTATTCGGCACTGGATGTACGTAGTGGAAATGAGCCATAAATGTAAGTGGAAAAGGCCCAATGTTTCACCTTTTTCAATGTCTACCCTTTCCCTCCCATGCTCTGCTTCCCTATCATTAAATCTTTTTTATTATTTTTGTTCAATTTTATTTTATTAGGTTTGATTTTATTTTATTTTATTATTTTGATAGGAAAAGATATAAATCCTACATAAATTAATTAAATCTTTGATCAAAAATCTTGCATTATTTATATGCATGTGTATGTAAATATTTATATTATATAATTATTTGGGCGAAAATGAGTTAAATACGCTCATGTTTATACAAGTCTTTCAATTTGAATAAGTTTTTTTGTATGGTAATTTCTTGTGACTCATATATTTGATTAAACCTATAACCATATAATTAATTTAAAAATAAAAAATAATTAAGTAGGAATAAGTTCATAGGTATGTTGTAATTGTAAAATGGGGGCATTGGGTGTATTTTCCTTTTCTGATTTTCTTTTGTGCCATTGTTTTCTTATTTTCCAATCAATATGATTTTGAGCATGTCTTTGTGTTAAACAAAAAAATTAGATTAGCTTATTATTTCATTGATGTATTGCAATGATGTCATTATTTTATGAATATTTTAATTACTCATCTTCTAAGTTAGTTTAATATGTATAAATATAAACACACACACACACACCCTTTTATATATAAATCTAGAAACACACACACCCCTTTTTTACTTTACGTTTGAATTTGATGAGATTATGTGAATTTTGACCAAAAAAATCTAAGGGTACTTGAAAGGAAGTTGAGAGGACTCCAAGACCAAATAGATCAAAGTTCAGCCGAAAATACGGTCTAGTTAACTCAGGTTGTCATAATAAGTCAACCCAGGTTTGGATATACGGTCAACCTGAGTTAACGTATATGTTTTGAAAACTTAATATGCTTAGTGACAACCAGCATATTTGTGAGCCCATCTAGTTGGCAATGAATATTGCTTTCTAGATATTAGTCATAGAGTTCACACACTTGAACCTTAGTTCTTCATATTATTCTTAGAGTTTACACCTAAACCATAAAGCCTAAATGTTAAACTACAAACTTAGAATTTCATATCATGTTTATTTCTATGATAAACCCTATCCCAAAACTATAAATTACCTAATTTGTTCACTTTTTCTTTATTTACTCCATGTTTCTTTGTTTATTACTCCTTATTTTGTTTTTTTTTTAAAGAAACCCTTAAAAAAATAGGAAAAAATCATTTATGCACGAAGTGATAAAGCTATTCAGTATGACTTCCAAATCCTTTAAATATTAGAATCGCTTCAGTGGTAGTCTTATTTGAATTGGAGAAAGACTAACAACCAAAGAAAATAAAAGTTAGAAATCGTATATGATTTTCCTACTCTTCATTATTCGAGTTAAAATACATTTTGTTTTGTGCTATTAGATCAAGAAATTACCTCAAAGTTACATAATCTCATATTAATTATGACATTTATGAGTAGGAGACATAATGTCTATTATGATACAAACAAACAAGATGCAAAACTCTAATATTTATACTTTAACATTATTTAGGAATTATAGTTAAGGTCAAACTCCATGGCTCAACTATCAACAATAAGAATTTTAAGGTTCAAGTTTTGCGATTTAGGGTTTGAAGTTTAGCATTAAGGACTTACCATTTGAGGTAATATATGAAAACATATTTTTAAAAATACAATTAAAACATTATATTTCATTCAAAACAGTAAGAAAGATGTTTCTTACGTAAAAATAAATGAACAGATCATAAACTTAATAAAGTAAACTGAAAATTAAGAAAATGATAATTTTTGAGTAATGAACTAGAATGAAAATTTAATTGCAATTTTTAAATTTATATTTAAAATTAGAAAATAATATCTTAAAATTAATTTATTTATATTAAGAAAAGAATAATATGGATAAGATTGACGTTCTTGTAAGATAGTTAAGCAAACATGTAATATTAGTTATTCTTGTAAAACATAATTCACTTTAGGTTATTAAAGACACTCTTCTAAATCCTATTAATAAGGAAATTTTTTAGAATTAATTCCCTTTTTAATAAAAGATACAGTTAATCATTAACAAATTACTTTTGTAAATATAGATTTTAATTAAAAATTATATTATTATTATTTAAAAATTATTTCATTGTATTAATAGTTTATCAATTTTAAATCAATTTAATTGACTGCATGAAGGAAGAGGAGGGATAAAAAAAGAGAGATCGGGGTGAGTTATCTATCCATTACTAACCATTGAAGCAGCAGGAAATAGCAATTCGTAAAAGAAGTAGAAAATACAAGGGCAACAAAGTAAATTAACAATCAACAAAAACTGACATCTCAAAAGCAGTGTCACATCTTGCCCCTAAACAAAGCACATGATCGCAAACATAGGACCTTTAAGTAATACAAAAATTGAGAGAACTTGTTGGCAATTTTTCCCATTAAATATAGAAACCTACGCACAACTTTTCACCCCCGTTTCTCTAACCATCTCTCTCCTAAGTCCGTCAAGTTTCAAGCCATGGAGGATGGAAACAGCGCAGGCTCCAAGGGCGAGTGTTTGATCTGCTGGAAGAAGCTTACGCCACCCTCCTGCAGCTCAGACGCTTGTGCTTATCGGTACCACTGCCATTACCTCAAATCGTAGGCTGCCGAATGTGAAGATAATGTGCAAAACTGCCCCCACTGTTGTTAGCTAATGGCAGGGTGGATGAATTGGGTGGACCCAAAAGCCCCACAAGAACCGGACGAGTATCTACAAGTCCTACCGGAGGACCAGCACTCAGGGGCGAAACCAGGATTCAGAGCAAGAGAGGGCGAGAATTTTTGGGAGTTATCTCAAATTGGGATTTGGGACTTAAGAGTTAGGAGAAGAGCTAAGGAGGAGTGGAGGCGGCTACCGACACAAGTGATGAGAGTGTGTCTGAGGAGAAAAACAAAACAAGACTAGCGAGTCGAGACACAGAAATTAGGGAAAATGAATGGGCAAACCTATAAAAAAAAAAAAACATACAAGGCGTTGCAGAAGGAAAGTGATGAGAGTTGAACCTATGACCCCTTGAAACAAGAGCAGCCGACCATCATGCTAAGCACACATTTGCAAAATATATGTAAACTAATTAATATATATCTATTTTTCTATCCACAAAGATATTCCATATTTCCCCCCCCCCCAAAAGCTGGGGGGTCAATTGACCCCCTTTGCCCCAATGTAGCTCCGCACATGCTAGCACTTCTTCAGTGAACTTATAGCGGGAGTCGCGGACCCTCAGGACAACAACTGGCTGCTAGAGAATGACGGCCTCGCCGGCCTTCGAGCAGACCTGGCGACCTCGATTTCGGTTACACTGGTGGCGAGCAGCTGCCACAGTCCGATGAAAACCCTGATGCTGTTGGTGATGAGGATGAGCCCGAGCCACAACCCCCGGCCCCCGCCAAGTGATCGGTGTCCATAAAATCTAAGCTAATAAATAGTCCAAACTTACTTATTTTTGTTAAACTATAGATATTTTGGACAAACAATTCACAGGACATCTTCTATAGAAATTAGTACTTTACTCTCATAAGTAAATATATAACTAGCATTAAACCCATGCTTCACATGGACATTTGTAGTCTTCTATATTAGATTTTCTTTTTTAAAAAATTACCTAAAAATCAAGTAAGAAATTTTTTTAGCATTTTAGGATTATAACATATTTGATAAAACAAATAATCGCATGTCAACTCCTTATAACGTAGAGGTAAAAATCGATAAGCAATAACAAACAGTTCAATAGTGTGGGTTGACATTCATCAAAATACTTTCTTTAGAGAATAAACATCTCAACAATAGTAGTATGGTTAATTTTCTAATATGACCTTATCTCAAGGTTCAACAATAAATAATAGACTAACTAAAATATATTGGTTAATACATAATAATTTAACTTAAAAAATTTAATTGTGAAAATTTCAACAGTCAAAATTCTCAATTATGTCTCTCATTTATAATGGAATCCACAAAATTGCAATTGTAATTGTGTAGAAAAAAAACTATTCATTATTGTTAAGATTATTAATTCAATTTATTTTACATAAAAAAGTAATTGTTACTCGTGTGTAACGTCTCTATTATATAATTCAAAAGAATAATCCAGGCATACTAAAAGTTTTAAACCAACACTTGCAGTCAATGTTTCACTAACTTTCTAGAAATATTTATTTTAGTCTTTATGTTATTTTGTTTTCAAATTACCTTGTTTCATTAAAATTAATTAATCATGAGTTTGCATCAGTCAATCATATGAAGACACTTATCGAAAACATATTATTTTATTCATTTTTAGATATAGTTATATAGATCCCATGCACAACTTTTTCATCGCGTCTGCCGGACCCTCTTTTCTCCAACCTTCTCTCTCTATTGGCGTGTTCGGTAAAATTAGCTGTTTTAGTAATGGTTAGCCGTTTTACTAACTGTTAGCAGTTTTACTAGCGATTAGCTGTGACCCACTGGTAGTTAGAGGTTGGCTATTCAACTAGCAAATTAAAATAAATACATTTGGTAAATGTAGTTGTTGAAGTAGCATATTTATGTAAAATGACTAGAAAGACCCCAATAAAT
Source organism: Selenicereus undatus (assembly GCA_017589665.1). Taxonomy (NCBI): domain Eukaryota; kingdom Viridiplantae; phylum Streptophyta; class Magnoliopsida; order Caryophyllales; family Cactaceae; genus Selenicereus; species Selenicereus undatus. The sequence continues at coordinate 6,103,997 of JACYFF010031954.1, read as the reverse complement.
AAAGGTTTTTAGTAAATAAAAAGAAGAATTTTATAATTTACAATGCAACCACTAGGTAGAGGTTTTTAAAAGTTACTTTCATTAGCTTTTGAAAAACACTACATAAATCCCTAACCATTGTGTTATCCACCACTTTACCGAACACTTTTAAGTAGTGATCCATAATACCACTAGAAACCACTAACATCTACTTCAACCTCTATTGCCGAACACACCATAGTCATGAAGGATGAAAATGTCACCAACTTCGAGGGCGAGTGTTTCATCTACTGGAGGAAGCTTACGCCCCCGCTGCAATTTCGACATTTGTGCTCACCGCTACCACTACCATTACGTCAAATTATGGGCTATCGAACGTGAAGATAAAGTGGCGAATTGTCCACACTGTCGTTGGCTAATAACAGAGTGGATGCATTGGGTGGACCTAGAAGCCCCACAGGAACCGAATGAGTTATAACATTGTATTTAAAAAAGAAAATAAAATATAGCATTAGAGTAAATTTTAACAACAAACTAAAAGATAGTTAAATAGTACGAATAATTAACCGGTCGTATATGGCACATACTTAAGCGAAAAAGTTGCGATTATTCATCATCTTCATGTCATTTGGCTATTTATTAAAGCCCTGTTCGACAAATTTAGAAGTTTAGATGCCACAAAACTGTTTAGGTAATGGATACTTGCTCTAATTTAATTTTTGGCATATACGTATTGAAATGAGTAGAGAAATAAAGCGTGGTTGAATGATTCAGTGGACTTGTAGGAGCACTATTATTGAAAAAAAAATTTCCTTGGCCCTTAAAATTATTCATGGGCCTTGCAATCTGCAAAGCAATCCAATTAGTCATTCGGCCTTATTTGGTTTTTAAGGAGCACCCTCCTTAGTCTTTGCCGATGTCTATTATGGACCATATTTCAAATGTACTATATTATACTATACTACATATTTTTTAGGGGATTAAATTGTTTTTTAAAAAAATATTACGGGACCATTCATTACACGGAATGTTTGCCAAAATTTGTTATTTATTTATTTGGTATGGATGAGATGTTTGACAAAATTATTAGGTACAATAGATAGTATTCTATAACTAATAAATCCCTCGTTCAAATTATGTCAATTCGTATAATTAAAGCAAACTTGCTTATTGAAATCCTTGCAAAATACCTACATGCCATTAGATCTTAGTTTGAGGGGCGGGGGTTAAGAGATGATATGAGTTCTTTGTGGTATGTCACGTCTAGCTTATGTAAATATGACATGGATAGAATTTATCGTTGTTCTTTATAATAATTTTCATTAGAAAATTTAAATAATAAGACACTATGATAGAAAGTAGTAACAATTTATTTTTTATGGTCTACCACTCCTCCCCTGGCCCAATTCATCCGTTCCTTCTAAGAAATATCGTATGAATGCAAAGAGAATAAGAGGATGTCCTCCCTACCACAAACTTGATAGGAGGAGTCATTTGGTTACAGGGGAGAGAAGGAAAAACAAGTTGTCCATTTTAGATTATCAGAGCCAGTTCACAAAAGGAGATTGCTTAGGGCTATCAAGATAAGAGAGATTCAAAACATCAGATGATTAAACGAGGGCTAGTTAACAATGTTACTGCATCCGCCCAATGACAACATTTGTATTAAAAAAAATGAAGGCATCAAGACTTATGGCTTGGTTGTCAAGAGTCAAGACTAAGAAAGGGGATCCATTATTAATTAGTTTCTTCTATTTTCTCTACTTTCTTCCTTGTCTTCTGACACCCAAAAAAAAGACCCCTTAAAGTCTGAAAGGGTTGAAAAGAACGAACATATGGCTAAACATTGCACAAAAGATCCCACAAGACATGAAGCAATAAAGTCAAATCCACATTTAATTACAAAGACGAGATATTCAAGTCCAAGAGGATAATAATACTCACAATATTATCACTTACAAGCATGGTTTAGTACAAAATACCTACTGAAAAGTATGATTTTCTTATTACTTCGACATAAACCACCGAAGGACCCACCCATCACCAAGACAGAAACCTGTGATTGTTAGTTGCAGCATTTTGAGTCAAGATCCACATGTCAAGTACAACTGAGTTTCATTACACAAAGGCAAGCGACGGATGAAAGATGGATAGTAGTTGAGGAAAGGGTCACGCAAAGAAGGCAACCATTCCGGTAACCATTCTTGGGACAAATACGATTGCATGTCCTTCATTTCTTCGTTGGACTCCAACTTATCCAGTAGCTTTAGTAAAGTATCTGGGGACCTCTAAATTCTTGAAGATCAGTGAAAAAATATAGAACAAATCAATGAAATCATTGCCAACTGCTCAATGCCTCAAATCTTCAACTTGGTAACTTCTCATGCTTTTTAGCTAGCTCACGACATAAGGGCTGAAAAACCAGTCTGTCTACTTTGCATACCAACCCATGCCTCAACCGGCATGCTTGTATTTTTCGCATTTCCTACCCTTAAGAGTCCACAATGAACAAAAGAAAAATACAAAATTTAGAAAGGGAGGAAAAAGAAAAAAGAAGGCATATATTAAATGTCAATTTACATTAATTAGCTAATACAGCAACTAAATTTATCTTTGAAAACTATCTATATCCTTTCTACGTCAATTTATATTAATTAGTTAATATAACAGCTAAATTTACCAAACATATTTACTTCAACTGCTCATCTAAACAACTATCCGATAGTAGCTAAGTTAGAACTTGTAATAGCCTGACCCTAAATCACGTTTGTTTATTTAATTAAGCCATGCTATTAATTTTTCATATTTATTTATCTTATTTAATCTTCTCGATTGGGAGAATTCATTTGGGGCCATACTTTACAATTTGAGTTTCATTTACTGCAATAATTTCGGGTGAATCGATATTGGGCCCTGGTAATATGATTGAGTGATAAATTATTTTTCATAATGTCACAAAAATTTAATTTTTAACCGTGCAAAAATTTGGGCCCAAATTCATTAAGTTTAGCCCAATTCAATTGGGCCTAAATTGCGGCCCGATTCATTTTGGGTTCAAATTGTGCCAAAAAAATTTGGTGCAATTAAATTAAATTGATTACCATCATTATGCCTAATTATCATTGGCAAAAGCCACTTTTTGAGGGGATATAATCAGCCAAGTTTATAAATAAAAGTCAAGCTAGTAATGACCAAAAGTTTATGCACCTAATTTAGCAAATTGTCATTATGTATATCTAATTGAAATTACTGTAAAGCCCTTTTTTAGGCATAAATATCATCCAAGCATCAGGATAGCATCAAAATCATTTTTAAATTTCCACCAAGATAATTATTAGCTTTCCTCTTACTCTCATCCACACATTTTGTGATGATTAGGAGTAATATTTGCTAATAAAGTTTGCTTAATAAAAGTTCTACTAACTAGCCAATATAGCTATATTTTTTTTAATGGGAGGTAAGGGCAAAAAGCAATAGGGAATGGCTTGCCTAATGCTCATCCATGCACCTATGCTAGCATACCCATGCCCTATTTCTTTTTCCCATTTGGACAAGCAACAATGACTCACTCACACACACACCAAAAGAGGAAGAATAGTGTGATGTGGCTTGCTAAGTGCAAGCAAAAAGGGGGATGTGAATTATTTTGCTTACTCTTACTACTCTCCTTTTCCATTTTTCTCTCACTTTTACTATTTTACCAAGTAAGGAACTAGAGAGAGAAAGAGGAGAGTGCTAGAGAGGTAATTATACTCAAGGAGGGCTAATCCAACTTGCTTTGGATTTTTCTTAAGGATCAAGGGGTTAAAAGAAGGTTAACAAGCTACTTTAAGGTGTGGGTTCTCTTAATCCCTTATATAAAAATTAGTTTTAAAGTTAAAATGTTCTATTATTTGTATGATTATGTTATTGATTTGCAATAGTCAGGGTGTTTTCTTTATATGGTTAATTTCATGTCTTGCTCATGATTGTTGTTGCGTATTCTTTAAAGTTGCTTTTCTAAGTTATCTTGTATAAATGGTGGTATTAATAAATTTTTGAGCTAATGGTTATGAAAAGTAGACTTTACATGATGCTATAGTTGATGAATTAGAGTGATGAAATTATTTGCTTCCCTTACTAGACATGCAGTTAACAATTTTGCAATAATGTTGGAAAATGCACTAATTATTGTTGAGTTATATGTTACCATATGACTTTTGTAATTTATTCTTGTGTAGGTTAAGATATTTAGGGTCTGTTCTTTTCGTGGGTAAATTAGGTGGGTCAAAAGAGTGAAGTAGGTTGAAGTTGGTTGAGGTGGGTTGAGATGGGTTGAAGTTGGTATTTTTTTTTTAGGTGGGTTGAAATAGGTTGAAGTGGGTTGATGTTGGTTGAACTAGGTTGCAGTGGGTATATTTTTTATGTGGTGGGTTGAAATGGGTTAAAATAATGACAATATAATTAATGTGTGATAATTTATGAAATTATCCAAATTTTGTTAAATTTTTGCTTTTTATTTTTCATTTTTTATTTTTT
>JACYFF010031954.1:6027761-6094500 GCA_017589665.1 Selenicereus undatus | reverse complement strand
ATCAAAGGGAATGGTTTTAGTTTGATACCAAAGACATAAAGTCACTAAGTTTGATTTTGGTGTCGAACTTGAGTAAACTAGCGTCTAAAGGGGCGGACCACTGTGTATGTTCAAATTGGGAATTTGTCGGCAGATTCCGACTAATATCTAATTTTCCACCTAGTGGCATATTCCGCAGTGGTAGATTTCACAGAGTGACAGTTTTCCACTTAGAAAGGTGGCAGTGTTTTACCCTGATGAGGGTATAAGTTCCCCATCTCTTAGACATTAGTCATTCCGAGTAGGCAGCCTTTTAGTCAATGTCATTTCCTTTCTTGCTTTCACTTGCACAAGAATCGACACTGGTGAATAGTGGGTACTCAGCAAGTGTATAGTTTGAAAGGAATTTTGTAGTGAGAAAAAGTCTATTTCATGTGAGAAATGTGCACGATGCGCCTTCTTTCTAACCTCTCAAACCTAATTGTGTTGTTCATCAGGATTTCAATAGTGCATTATTTGAACTCATGAAGGACAGGTTTGCGATGGTTTGAAAGATTTATTTGTCCATGATAATGTTGCTATTAGTACTACTATGGGTACTATAACTTATTGTGGATAAAAACTACTTTGGTTTTGGGAGGCGAGAACTCCCACTGAACTGTGGTTGCTCACCCCCTTCCAAAATTTTTCCTTTCAGATTCCCAACAAGATTAAGGTATATGGCATGACGTGTATTTTGGAGGCCGATGCTTGGATTTGAAAATGTACCTTTTGTAACTTGCATGCATTGCCATTATGTGGATTGGAATGTAATGTAACGTTTGCAACTTGTAACATGTTGGTGCATGTAGTAGATGCCCTGAATCGGTCTCGGTGGCGTCCCGCTAAGGCTGACATATTTTATTGTGTTGCTTGCGATGAAGGTCGTAAGGACCCCATTGTAATATAAGGTCATGAAGGCCCTAAGTTTAGTTCATTTGGACTTCATAGGTGGAGCATGAAGCTCTCTGTTTAAAAAAAATAATCAACTATTCAAGAACAATTGTCTTACATTTAGCCTTAAGAGTCCTTTCGAAGGATTCTGGCGATGTAATGCTCTTACCATGGGGCAGGGGCGTTACACATTTCTTCCCCCCATCCTCAATCACTTTCATCTCTCTCCTTCAAGCTTGTAAGTGAGGTAAAAACATTAACCCAACTATGTCTAATTCTTGATTTTATGTTAGATTTGATTATAGATCATGTTATCTTGATATAAACAAGTGTTATTTTGATGTTTTAATTGTTGGTTAAACTTGAAAGTATGCAAGGGTTGAGGTTGCTCATGATTATGCAAGCTTAAGTTTAAAGCGATGGATTTGGATTGTTTTGTATTTGATTTTATGATCTTTGGCATTAGTAATGGATATCATGATGTTTATGTTGACTTTGGATGAGTTTAAATGCAAGAATAAGTTGGTCATAAGTTAGGGTTTTGATGATCAAGTATGGGTTGATTTATTTCTAGTATCAAGTGTATTATTTATGTATAATTTGATAAAGAAATGAATCTTGGATATGTTGTTTAACTACTTGAGATGATTTTGTATAAAGGGTTGGATGATTGAAATTTTCCCAATTGATTATAAAAGGTCATTTTGCCAATTTATGCAAATAAGTAAGCTTATGGATGTGTTTTGAGAGATTTTGAAAAAAAGAAGAATTGAAAATTTGACGTAGATGATTATGGAGTAAATTTGAGTAATATGGCTTTGTATGGTGATGATGTATGGTGATGATAAGGAATAAGGCTTTGTTAAATGATTTAAAGGAGTGATTTTAGAGGGGGAATTATGTGAAAAGAGGGAGGAAAATAAGAACAGTAGGGCTGTGAACATACTTGACACATGGGTCGCTTTGCGATTAAACTGGTACTATTTCGCCCATCAAAAAATTATGATTTTAGGCGGATAGATGTATCCATGAGTTACCTTTCAACTGCCTTTTGAATCACTTCATTCCGAGTTGTGTAGAAAAAGCTATTGTCATTTTTCTAATACTGCGCAGGACAGATCTGAGTTGTGCACAGTTGTGTTTTAGCTCAATTTTAGGGTCGTGTTGTGGTAATTGGGTTTTGTACTATGAATAAAAGTGTTGCAGAGCTTCCTAAGCTTTTCATATGGGGGTTTTGTAGCTCAATTGGAGTCAGGGGGTGAAAGATATGGATTTTCTGAGGTAGACCCTTAAATGGTAATATGAGGGAAGAAAGAAATCATGACATTTGAAAATATTATCAGGAGTCTCTACATAATTACGGATATTGTAAAGAAATTACAAAGTTTAGTGAGTTCAACAACTTTCATTTTGTTTAAAAGCTTACTTGGGTTGGAAAACCGAGTTAAATGGACATGAAAATGAAATTGGAGAAGTAAAAAGGTTAATGACACAAGCTAAGGTTATATGAGCATTCCTGAACCTCACAACACCCCTCTTTGCATTAGACCTTCGATTATTCATTTCAGAAACATCAAAAACCTATATTTTATTTATATCCATTAAAGTCTTTTCATTATCACCTCAATTATTTCATTTTATTCTATTTTGTTCTAACTTGTTTCACCTCAAGTTAAATGACCCTAACTTATTTGGTTTTCAAATTATTTTAGTGTAACTTATCTTATATTGAATTGTTTGAATCATGGATGCCCTCTTTATTAATGAATTTTCATAAAATTACAAATTATGGGGAGTGAAAGTTGTTTACTAACTGCACTTACCTATAATTACATTTCTTAAGCAAAAATGGGGCATAATCCAGTGGTGAAGCCAGAAAGTTCGAATAGGGGTGTCGGAAGAGAGAGTTGAGGACTCGAACTGCCGAACAAATAGAGGAAGAGTACCGAGGGCTTAAAAAACAAATGAAAAAAATAAAACGAAAAAAGGGAAGGATAGAGAACTCAAATCCATGACATCAGAAACAAGCCAACTCACAAATCAAGCACCTGGACCACTGAAGCAAGGGACGTTTCATGTATCTCTTCTACACATCTGATATATATAGTTAACTTCTATTTTTTTTAATTCTCAAACGTATATTTTTTTTTTTTGAGAGGGGTGTCGGCTGACCCCACTGACCTCACGCTGGCTACGCCACTGGCCTAATCTATCGTTTCCCATTGTACATAAACATTATCAAGTGACATTACATTTTAAAGATTTCAGGTACGTTCATTGCTTGTATCTTTAGAAATCAGTGCGTATTTATCAAAATTATAATATTTTGGTAAACACATCAATGAATCAGTTTAATCAATGATTTGTCACATAACTAATGACCCCATCAGTTATCAGTTACAGGGCATTGCTCTTCAGTTACCCGAGCTGCTTCAGGCTAGGTCCCTTGATCGGCTTGGCAGGTATACACGGCATATCCATAGATCGTAATAACATCAAATGGATTCATTATCAGATAATAACTAGCAAGTGCAGTTTATATTCATCTCATTAATTGCTTTAACTTAAAATGAATCGTAAAGTGGGTACCCAACCAATTTATGTAGAGATCATTTAAAAATACAGGAATGCATGTACCAACCAATTTATGCAGAGATCATTTAAAAATACAGGAATGCATGCACTGAGCTTCGGCTCACATTTCGAAATATTTTCCATGTTTTGTTTTATGAAAATGCTCAGTGAATCGCCTTCATGCCAGCAAACCAGTTGAAGAGAATAAGTTGAACAAGGGAATCTAGAAGGATCAATCAATGATATATAGTACATCCATATTTTGGAGCCGTATTTTGAAATCTTCAGTTGATGAAGGTGTAGATTATGAGGTGAATTACTTTACTATGGTGTATAAACCATATTTGGGATTAACAATTGATTGTATACGGTTTGATAATATGTGAATGTATGTGGTTGAAGCTATGCCTAACTATGTTATTTCTAGTATACATACTTCAAGCCTTGTCTTTTTGGACGACAATAACGCCCCTATCATCGAGTTTATTAGTATTAATTCAAGGATTTATTAAGGAGAATGCATACAGTGGAATATGTTTAATTTGGGGACGTTACAAACCGCTAACCTAAACAACTAATTTCGTTGAACCGGGCCTATGTAACTATGTGAAGATTAGGAATAATATTTGTTAATCAAGTTGCTTAATAAAAAATTATGCTAATCTACTAACATATGTTCTTTTTTTTTAATTTAGGGAAGCATGGGCTATCAAACATAGGGTAAGGTTTGGCCATTCCCATCCATACACCTATTCTACTACTCCCCATGCCCTATTGCCTTTTCCCATTTGGACAAGCAAGGACATGCTCTAACCCAAAAAAAAAAAAGAACGATGATAAGGGGAAGAAGTGGCCGGCTAGTGATAGTCAAAAAGGGGGGGGGGGTAAGAGTTAATTTTTGGTTGCTTTCATACTCTTCTTCATCTTTTCTCTAGCATTTTCTCACTTTACCAAGCAAGAAAAATTAGAGAGAGAAAGAAGAGAGTTCTCATTGGTAATTTTACTCAACCAACTTGCTTTGGAATTGTCCTAAAGATCAAGGGGCTAAAAGGAGATTAAGAAGCTACTTTAAGGTGTGGGTTCTCTTAATCCCTTATAAAAAAATTAGTTTTAAAGTTAAAATGTTTTATTATGTTGCTGATTATATTATTGATTTACAAGAGTTAGAATGTCTCTTTACATGTTTAGTTTATTTTAAGAGTGATATTTCTAAGTTATGTATGCCATGTCTTGCTAAGATATATATCATGATTGTTGAGATATATTCTTTAAAGTTGCTTTCCTAAGTTATCTTGTATAAATAATTATATTAGTAAATATTTTAGTTAATGGTTATGAAAAGTAGACTTGGCATGATGTTATGAATGATGAATTAGAATGATAACGTTACTTGTTTTTCTTACTAGACATGTCGATTATGATTTTCCAATGTTAAAAAAAAAGTACATGAAATATTGTTGAGTTATATGTTATGGTATGATTTTTTTAATGGATTCTTGTGTGGGTTGTGCTATTAAGAGATATTTTAAAAGTTGATTGAGTTAGTGAGGTTTGACATGGTTATCTTTTGAATGAGTTAAATGGTTAAAGTATACTCTTGAAAATTTGTTAAATATGGGTAAAGGAAATGATAGTTAACATTACGAAAAAAATTATGTATGTGCTCTTGATGTGGTGGCGGCATAATATTATGCTTGAAAAATAAAATAAAATGAGAATAGAGCCCCCAAGTTTTTTTTTAAAAAAGAAAAAAATGAAAAAATTGTTAGTAGTTAAATAATGGGTTATTATTTGATTGTGTGAGAAAGAAAAAAAAAATACACATAGTCGAGGCATAATAATAACAACATCCATGCACCCCCCCCCCCCCGAAAAAAAGGGGAAAACAAAAAGACTATGAAGTCAGGTTGGCACACATGAGCAAGTAGTATTTTATCTAATAATTAGTGTGCCCTTAAAGTAATTTTTAGCATGTTGTTTCACAAAAAAAGGAAGGTCGTAGTTGAAAGATTATTTTTATGGATCCCAAATATCCTTTTTAATTGGGTTGAGAAAATTAGTGAATGAAAATTATTAAGATTTGTTCATAACATCGTATAAAATGACCTCAGTTTGATATCAAAGAACGTATGCACTTTTAGGTTGCAAAGCCACTAAGTTTGATTTTTGGGTGTTGGACATGAGTAAACTAGCATCTAAAGAGACGAGGCATTATGTATGTCCAAAATGGGGATTTATCGGCAGATTCCGACTAAAGTCTAAATTTTCACCTAGCGGCAGATTCCGCAGTGGTAGATTCCACAGAGTGATAGTTTCCAGTCAGGAAGGTGGCAGTGTTTTACCCTGACGAACGTATAAATTTTCCCATCACTTAGATGTTAGTCCTCCCAGGTAAGCAGGCTGTTGGTCAAGGTCATTTTCAATCTCACTTTTAATTGTACGAGAATTGACTTTAATGAATAGTGGGTACTTAACAAGTTTATAGTCCGGAAGAAGTTTGGATTGTGAGAAAGAGTTTACTCATGTCAAAAATGAGAGCATGTCCCTTCTTTTAGCTTCTCAAGCCTAATTATGTTGTTCATCAGGTTTTCGATAATGCATTATCTGCCCTCAGGAAAGAAAGGTTTGTGATGATTTGAAAGATTTATGTATAATTTTGCTACTAATACTACTATTGGTACTATGACTTGTTGTGTGCGAAAACTATTTTGGTTTTGGGAGGCGAGAACTCCCATTGAGTTGTGGTTGCTCACCCCCCTTCCAAAATTTTCCCTTTCAGATTCACAGCAAGATTAAGGTACGTGGCAAGATGTGCCTTTTGAAGACCGATGCTTGGATTTGAAGATGTACCTTTTGTAACTTGCATGTATTGTCTTTATATATTTGGAATGTAATGTGATACTAGTAAAACGTAACATTTTGATGCATGTAGTAGGTGCTCTGAATCGGCCTCGGTGGCCTTCCACCAAAATTTATATATTTTGTTATATTGTTAGTGGCGAGGGTTTTGAGGACCCCATTGTGGTATAAGATCGTGAGGGTCTAAGGTTTAATTTTTCTGAACTTCATAGACAGGGCATAAAGCTCTTTGTTTAAAAAAAAATCTGCTATTAAAGAAGAAATGTCATATAATTAGCCTTAAGAGTCCTTTCAAAGGACTTGACGATGTAATGCTCTTACCATGGGGTAGGGGCGTTACGAACTAGTATAAGATTCTTTTTTTTTTAAGCCAATTTTACACATATTTATTTCTCTTTGTTCATGGAATGCCCCCCTTTTGGGTGGCCTGATCATGGCAACATAATTATTCTTTATTCTTTTCCTATTCCAACACTTAATTAAAAAAATATGTAGAGTCCTCTCCTCATTTTGTTAATGCATTTAATTGTGGGTGGTGCTGTATGTTTTTCGAAACCAGGGAGTTATATCGAATGGTTAGGCATGGGACCTTATGATCCGTTGTTGACCCTTCTTTTTGGGTACAAGAAGAGTTTAAAAAATGAAGAGTAACAAAATGAAAACATAAATTTCAAAAGACAACAAACGCGCGTGCACCATAAGAAAATCAAACAATTGCTTAAAATTTGTTTCAAATCATATAATTAATCCCTTGTTCCCCCAAAGTGCGTAACAACTAAACCACATAATTAGGAAATGCTACTATTAATTACTACTATTAATAACAATTATCAAATAATAACGTCCTCCTAAATTCTATTACATTTTAAATAATAACTACATACCATACGAAAATGAATGGCACTCAACATATTTGAAGTTTTTAAAATAAAATAAAACATACTGTAAATTTCTCCTATGAGCTTGACATTACATATTGTCACTAGAGGATTTCGACTTAAATTGTAATCTCATTAAAGTTTATTAGACTATGCCTGTGTCTTACACCTTGTACTTATTAGTCTATAAAAAAAGGTAGAAAATACAATAATTACTAAGGTTACATGCACTGCAACAAGTCAAACCAGTATGTGTAATAATTACTAAGGTTACTCGCACTGCAACAATTATAGTTATTAGCTAAATGCTAAACAATTATATAAACTATGATATGTAGAGGTAGTCATTGACTCTATCATAACCACCAAAAACATATGTTAACATATAAAAAAATGACCTCATTCTATTAGTATTCCAACTAGTCAAAAAATATAAAAAAATATAACAACATAAAAATAAAGGAAAATTTTATTTACAATTGCTCAAATTGTTTTCCATTTACAAGCAAACACTCTGTTATGTTAGCTTTGAAAAGTCAAAAGAATGAGCTGAAAGTTACTTTTCCTCAAATACCCTGAGATCAACCTTTGCAAACTATCGCTCTCTCTCCTCTTTGCACTGTTGATATGGGTTCAGTCCTCTCTGTACACTTTCTTTCTCTTTCTCTATCTCTTTACTCTCAAGCACATGAAGATGGGCTGTCCACTGGCGACACCAATGGAAGACAATTTTTCAGGAGTTGAGGAGTGGTGACGGTGGAGGAGGTTGCAACTAGGCTTGAAACAGAGTTCTTGCCCCCTGTTATGTTGCAGTCGGGAATGAGAAATGACTGAGGAATGGAGTTAGGGTGGTCGTGGGACGGTGCCCACGGTAGTAGGTGGTCAATTTGGCAGCTAAGTAGCCAGAGAAGCAATATTAGTTGCAGAGGAGCACCAACAAACAACAAATTGGCTTTACCCGGTTTCATTTAGTTGAAATGAGAATGAGGAAGAGCAATGTGAGGCGGTGGGTGATAGCATCTCCAATGATTGTGTTGGTAGCGGTGGTATATTCTCAGATAGTCGGATTGGTAGGGAAGGGGTAGAGTTGATGACCATTGTTCGATATGGGCTAAAATCCCTGTTCTACTTTGCACATAATGAAAAAAAATATAGAGAGAGAGAGCTGGGGATGGGTGGGTTTTTTACATTTAAAAAAAATGTTACAAATCTTGGCAAAGGAATGAGTAGACGTGAGAATAGGTTGGTCCAAAAAACAAGAAATAAGATGGAGTGGGAGGCTGGAAACTTTATATTCTCCTTTTCTTTTTCTTAATCATTTTTTAATTTTTGTTCAATCAAATTAGATCATTTTGTTGTTTCATTGATATGTTCTGATCATGTTATTATTTTTTGAATTATTTTCAATCCAAATGTAAATTGAACTAATGATAGATAAATGGAATTAATCAATTAATTATTTTGAAGGTTCATCATATTAAACTAATTATAAGAGTACACTTAAAATTTATAAATTTTGACAAAATCAAACATAGTATGTAGTCAGTTTATCCAAATATAAAACGATAACTGAATCCTTGTTTGTCATATCTAATAATGATTGTAGAATATAATAAAAAATCATTAGCTTTTGAATTATTATTTTATAACAACTATGCCTTTCTTTGGTTTTTATAATATAATATAATTAATCCCAACAAAAATAAAACTTGTTAACCTTGTTTTATTCGATGGTATTCCCATGTAAGGCTATCTCATTTGTTGGATTGACACATGAATATTGTCCATTTTTAAAATACACATTATTTAACTAATAAGTTGCTATTTGAAAACTTCATAATCTATTAGAATCTGTAGTGTATCTAAGACATGATCATCAATTTAAGAAACAACAGTTATTATTAGAGGTAGAATGTATTTATTTTTCCAAAGAGAGAATTCAAATGCAAGTATATTGATATTTATTAGCACATAAAGTGGATACATTATATTTGTCTTAATTAACCTTATTCACCTATTTCATAACAAATTGATATTAGCATTGCGTGTTCATTTACCACATAAAGTGGCTATATAATATGCATCTTAGTTCTTATTCACACATTTTCTTATAAAAATGATATTAACGTCATGAGATCAAAGTATATAATTGTGAATTACATAATTTTGTAAATTTTCGTTCATTGTCTCTAAGAAAACCTCAAAAAGAGGACAAAGCTAATTCAGATATCACTTAATTCAGATAATTAATGATTTTCAAATAATGATTTAATTTTTTGTGATTATGGTTTAGGGTTTTGCTTTAAATGTTTAGGATTTACGGATAGGGCTAAATGCTAAACCCCAAATCCTAAATGAAGAAAATCATAAATTGTAAAAGGTTACAAGTAGGGTTCAAGCCTTCAAGGTTTATAGTCTAAGGTCTAGGATGTAAGGTTTAGGGTTGAACCCTTATATCCATTATTGGCATTTCTGAGAAGGACTATCCCATTTATCTTGTTAATAATGAATATTGCTTTCTTACATATGTGGTTAACGTGTTGTTAAGAATTAGCAACTTTATTAGTTGCATTTCCCATAAGAAAACAATATTTTTTATGTTAACTTGTTGAAATGGACTGCCCTACCTGGGATTACCATTGACAAATACGGGTTAACAGGTTTTGCTTCTAGCATAGGGTCGAACCGTAAATAAAAATCCTTAAACCTTTGAGGTTTACATCTAGACCATATACTTGAAAATTATGAATTTCAACATAAACCAACACACAATTCACAAGCAATTGATGCAGTTATAAATTGATAATTTTGAAAAATTCAACCTAATACATAGCCAATTGATTCAAATATAAATTGACAATTGAACTCAATATAAGTAGCAACTTATATGTCACATGCAACAATGACTAAAAAAGACAATTAAAATTCATTACTCTTTGAATTATTGTGTTATGACAAATACATTTTTCTTTGTTTTGATATAATATAATTATTCTTTTTACTTGGTCTAGAAAAGAGCGTGGTTTTTGCTATTATAAAAGATCTATTTAAAGGGCAGGCATCGTTGTTATTTTACTCTAAGAGCTGGCTATGGATATATATTGGGTTGAACTTTAATCACTTCATCATTTAGGGTTCAAGCCCAAGGTTCAAGTATCAAGGTTTAGGGCTTAGGTTTAGCTTTCCTAGTCTACTGCCTAGAGTTTAGAATTTAAAGTCCAAAATTTACAAGTAGGGTGTATGGGTTAGGGTTCAAGGCTTAGGTTTAGGATTTAGAGATTAGGGTTTAAATTTTATATTTAAATTTTTGTGATTTAGGGTTCAGGGCTTAAGGTTAGGATTAAATGCCAAATCTTAAAACCTAAACCACAAAAAATGAATACTTAGCCTAAACCTTAACCCTAATGGTTTGCAGTTAGCGTCTCGATTTAGGTTTTTGTGCCTGAAAGTAGATTAAGGGTTTAGGGCTTAGGATTTAAGCGTGGGTATTGGAGTTTAGGGTTTATATTTTGATTTTTGTGATTTAATGTTTGGGATGTGACATTTAATGTTTGGGGTTTAGGACTTTAGGGTTATGACTAAATTCAAACCCCAAATTTTAAACCATGAAAATTGAACCCTAAACTGTAAAGGTTTACAGTTAGGATTTAGGGTTTAGGTTTTGGATTGTGAGAGTTAACATATATAACTTAAATGCTAAACTCGAAACCCTAAACCTTAAGCTTAAACCCTAGGCGCAAACCTGAACATTGAATGGTGAACATTAAATGCTAAACTTCAAACCCTATATCACAAACCTTTTAGGGTATAGGGGTCAACTTTTGTGGTTAAGGATTTGAGGGTTAGTGTTGTACATTTTTAAGATTTAGAGTCCAAGAAAAATAAGTAACATTACTTTTATATTCAAAATCAATATTATTTTACCTCCTAAAACAAATGTTGTTTTTTATTAGCAATATTCTTATATCAACCTGACAAAGGAGATATACCCGGTATTACCATAAGAGCAAGCAAGGTTGTCAAGTTTTTATTTTTATATCCAGGAGTTATTTGATTGACGTTTTAAAGGGTGTGTGAAGTCTATTATTTGTAAGCATTACACCATATAATTGTCGTGATTTATTGACATTCATTGTATATCTTCATAATCATATATCCTAGTTCTTGATACTTGAACTTCCGAGTCTATACATAGAAACTAGTTATTGATACTTATAATTAACACGCATAAACCACAACCCCTAAGTGTTAAGCTGTAAGCATTAGGAATTCGTATTATGTTTGTTTTTATTAAGAAGCCTTGAATGGCAAACCTAAAATCATAAATTACCTAATTTGCCAATATTCCTCTATTTAATTCATATTTTAATTTGGTTCCTCCTTTTAAGAAGCTCTCAAGAAAGAGAGATAAGTAATTATACATTACTTGATAAATTTATTCAACATGATTTCCAGACCTTTATT
The DNA here is from genome assembly GCA_017589665.1 of Selenicereus undatus. NCBI lineage: Eukaryota > Viridiplantae > Streptophyta > Magnoliopsida > Caryophyllales > Cactaceae > Selenicereus > Selenicereus undatus. Next base: position 6,082,813 of record JACYFF010031954.1, on the reverse strand, counting down.
CACATAGTAGAATTACTTAGGCAATGCTCTTGCATGAAGGAGAAAGACTAATAATAAACGAGGAAAGAAGTTGGAATACCTTAAACTTTAAACCCTAAACCCTAATCATAAAATAGTGATATCAATTAACAACTTAATTTATGATTTATTGTCGTACTTTACCTTTGACAACACTAAAATTAACTTTTCCAAAGTTTTCACTGCATAATAAAATACTAGTCAAGAATACTAGTAAAAGAACATATATATAGCAACCCTAAATTAGATTTTTGATTATTTTAATTTGTTAGTCCATCTCGTAAAGAGAAAAAGTGAAAGAATTATGTTTTATTTAAATAAAAAAGCTTAATCATCAGAGATGAATAATTCAAGCACTAATTAGTTTTGTTATTTTTTCCACAAGTATAATTATTTTGTCAAATGAGTTACTATTTATATTACATTTGCTCATAATTAGATTGTGAGGGGAAGAGGTGTGCCTCCATTTATCCCGAATTAAATTTACAATTGCATTAAAAATAAACAATAAAGTATTTCAATTTTCATTGTTTTAAAGAAATACAGTTTATCTAAATTATTGATTAATATTTGGGTTAATTAACTATGCAGTGGGCCGAATTATGTAGAAATTATCGATTCACATTTAATAAGCTAACTCATAAAATAATTAATTAAATCTTCGCAAACAATAGTGATCGATTCCATTGATCTTTAGTCGAGTTTTCACTTCAATGGCTTGGAGTATATATATATATATATACACACACATATATATATATAAAATATACATATATGTATATATACATATATACATATACACACACATATGAAACAATTAGAAAAAAAGTTTTACCAATATCCTATCTCTCACTCCCCCCTCCCAAAAAAAAACATTTTTAAAAAAATCTTTTTGTTCCCCCTCCCAACTTCTTCTTTCCCAATAAGTAAAAATTAGAACAGGGTTCAGAGCCCCCTGCCCAGCCAATGCCACAAACCCCAGCCCACCCACTGCTCTGACTGCTTATGAATGTGACACCATCGCTTCGTGACAACCACCGCGGGCCGCCGCCAACTGTCGCCGCCCTTCTCTTTCTCATCTCAGCTAAACGAAACAGGGGTGGGGCAATTTGTGGTTTGTCGGTGCCTCCTCCACGACTACTACTTCTTTTTCGAGTGCACAACCATCCATCAACTATCCACTAGCCCCATCGCCACCTCGAATCTGCTCCCCTCTCCTTTCTCTTTCTTGGTAGCACAAGGCAGGGGTGAGACCTCGGCATTCTCTGGTCGCAACACCGCTATTATGCTCATGTAAATCGCTTCTGGTTGGTATTTATTGATATGAAGCCAAGGAGGGGGAGATGGGGTAGAGGAGTATTATGAGAACACAAAGACTAAGTCTAGATGGTGAGAACAGTATTGAGGAGGGCCATAGCCATAGATATGTAGGGTAGGGAGCTAGCATAGAGATGAGCTGGTGGGAAGAAGGAGATAGAGAGGTGGGGGAATGAGGGAGGATGGAGGACGGAGGACGGAGGACAGAGTAATTGATTTAGGAAAGGGCAAATTATTCTCGCCAAATTTTTAGCTGCTTTTCAATTCGACAAGGGCGCCGCCGAAAAGAGTGATTTCTTGTAAAGAGAGCACTTTTGGATAATTGTAAATGAAATCCAACACCTGTTGGTAATTTTCTCTAGAAATAACTGCTAGTAATTGCTTCCTCCCAACTGAGTTACTCAAACTGCTTGTAAGGATCTATTCTTTTCGTGGATAAATTTTAAAATATTAATTTTAATATTTTTAATATATTTAATCTATTTCAATTTACTTTAATCCACTTCAATCCATCTCAACCTACTTTAATCAACTTTCACTATTTTAATCAAATTTAATTTATCACATAAAAAAATCTAACTCACTTCAGCATATTTAAATCTACTTAAACCCACCTAAACCTACGTCAATCAATTTCACCCTTTTATTAATTTGAACTTACCCACAAAAAAAACAGATCCTAAATCTCTTCATAATGGGTGATTCTACAATGAACTAATGTATCACGTTGGCACATAGTTTCTACAAGGATAGCTTGGCATTGCGCAGACTTCAATAGTCAATAACCTGGGGGGGGGGGGCCCCCCCCCAAAAAAAAGACGATTTAAATACTGAAGAATTTCAGCCCCATGCAAATGCAACAACCTCCGCTTTGATCTCTAACAGAATTCACTACTCAGCTCACTCTACTTATGCTCTCACTCTACTCTTCGCCGCAACTCTCGATTTCAATCGCTATCTTCTCTCTCTCTCTCTCTCTCTCTCTCACCCTAGCAGTCCGCCGGCGTCGTCTCGTGGGTGACGATGCAGCTATTCTCGTCAACGGTCGCCGGCCACATTTGGTCTTTGCTGCAGGGTTTGAACGATTCGAACTCAGATTCTGTGCTACAAGAGCTCCTTCAGGTCGTTTAATTTCCAAAAGCATCTGTTTAATTGTTCTTCCTTTTCAATTCCTTGTATTGTGTTTGTTGAATTGTGCTATCTGATGCTGTTTGCTAGTTTGTGGGTGAATTTTGTATCATGCGTGGTGGATTGTGTTAGGTTCTTGGTCCTTTTGAAGTTTGTGGCTGAGTATGAGTTCTTTAGTGATTCTTTGCTGTTGGTACTACGTTGAACATTAGGCATTGTATTGTGGTATTAATTGGCATGCACTTTAGGTTCGTTGTTTATTAGTGTTTGATGGTGTCATTTTGACGTTAAAGGAGTGAATTGAATGAAAATTACTGCAGGACGATAAGATGGGTTATGGAAGCATAGTATTGGTTTAATTTCTGTTACACTAGTGGTGTTATATTCTGAATATGGCTTGTCTGATTTGGCTATGTCAACTTGCCCCTTTTTTATTTAGCTGGCAAGGTTCCATGACTTGGGACTTTCGGAATCTGTTGATCTATGATACATAGGCCGAGTATTGGAAGGAGTTTAGAAGTTTGAGAGTGTATGACTACTTGAGCACTTTCACTACAGTTTGATATATTTTTCTAGTTTGTGTGCGCACATGCATGTGCATGCATTGGGGGGGGGGGGGTTCAGGGGTTGGTGTGATGGCTAAGTACTTGTGTAGATAGTGTTTAAGATGTTTGATTTAATACTTTAATACCCATTTTTGAATCTGTCATATTGTACGAAACCTAAGTATCAAAATTTCACATACTGGTCTTTATGGTTGATGATTTAGCTTTCAAATGGTCCCTAGAAAACAGCCATATGGTTACACCAGTAGGAGAGTTTTGGGGGCATTGGTTAGCAGTATGCTTTGTAATATTTACATGTATGAGAGTTGCTTTGGCCATTAGATAAATGTGAGATGTGGATGAATCTCTATTGAACAGAAAGTAATGTAGAACTCTTTAAACTGAGTGAAACAATATGTTGCCAATATCGATGTTGATGTGTGTTATGGCCCTCAGTATAGTGATTATAAAGGTTAATTTGGTTAGATTAGTGATTAGATAGACAGTGATATTAGTTTATTGAAATTTATGATGGACACACACATATCTTGACCCTTTAATTAAGTGTTATTTTGTCATTTTATTTGCAGTATTAACATTAATTCACATATTAAAGGAACATCATTGTCTAACTGTCAATGTTATGTTTAGATATCACCGTGATCTCATGGGATATCTTTTCGCTATTAATTCTTTTCTTGATTTTCCTCTTGACAGTATTGTGTGCCTTAAATTTATTTTTACTACAGCTTACTGAATGTGGATTACAAGGAAGCATTTTGGTCCTCCAAAGCTGCTTGGACCATATCAATTATGGGGCAGATGTGAAGAATGGCCATGTGCTCCTGATTGTTAGGTCAATTTTTAGGTTCTTTCTGGATAAACCGAATTCCGCCACGCTCTTCTGTCAGTCTCTAAGGAATGTGACAATAAGAGAAGGATTCCTTGGTGATCTATCAAACGCATTGCATCTCTCACTTTCTGAAAAGTTTGCCATTGGTCTTGCTCTGTCAGAGTCAGACAATCCTGGTACCAGACTGAGTGGTATGTTATGCCATCTATTCGGTAATTTTTTCATGCTGGCTTCCTGATCATGCTAATTGTTTCAACTTTTTAGTGTTTGCAATATTGTTGACTTCTTATATGAGGAATAACCATTGACATCTGCAGGGACAAACTTTTGTGCGACCCAGGTTGAGCGGTTGTTTGCCAATCCCAGCGCCATTGGTTCAACTGAGCAAATTCATAACATTTTCATGTTCCTTCATCGCTCTGAGGCCCTCTCAAAACGTGTAGACATGTTTAGTGAGATGTTGAGTTTAGTGCAGTTGAAAGAGAGTATCCCAATTGTTATGACTTCGCTGCTCCCTGATGTACTGAATGACACCAAGTTTTTGAGGTCATCATCTTCATTGATTTATCTTCATTTGATTCTTAAGATCGTTTTCTGGAAAACAACTTCAAATCTACCTTGTAATAATATTTACTTTATGCTCTTGCAGGACTATGAACTCATTTTGTGATTCCAATGAAAATGACTTTGATGCTATTGTTGCTCGAATGGAGATCAGTGTGTCAGATGTCATGATGGAGTTGGGATATGGATGCACATCAGATACTTCAAAATGCACGGAAGTTTTGTCTATTTTCTTACCTTTTACTGAAGTGACTCTTGCTAGGATCCTTGGGACAGTGGTCTGTACTCACACCGGTCTTGAAGACAACACAACCACATTGTCATAATTTCTTTTAGCAATTGCTGGCAAGCACATATCTGATTTGCGATTGCTCTGCTCCTGGGATGCCAGTGTCCTTGCCAATTCAATTAAACAACTTGTAAGATACGTCCTTATCCCTTTGTATGCTTCCTGAAATATGACTTGAGCAGAATAAACAATATCTATGTATTGTTTTTATTTATTTATTTCAGGCTTTGGACCTTTTTGCTTGTTTGTTTTTTTAAATTGTGTGTGTGCGTGTGTATGTGTTTGGGAAGGGGGGGGGGGGTTGGAACTTTTTGGTAATCCTTTTCAGGGCCATTTGTTCTAGCTCACCATAGGAGTCCACTAAGGGAATATAGTTTCTAGTATTACTACTTCAGGCCTCCTTTTTGTTTGTAGTGATGAAACAGGCTTTAGGAGGTGATAAACAGGAGTCATGATAGATTTTCTTCACGAGGCTCCAATTTTTTTTTTATCATTTATACAATGGGAAGTTTTGGGAGGCTAGAAATTGTGTTCATTGGTGGGTGTTGTTCTGTTTTTGCTATTTACGGAAATATGTTAATAGAGAAGAACACAGTCCTTTGGGAATTCAATTTCAGAGGACGATTATAATTCCCTTGCTATCAGTTGGCTTGATTTTGCTGCCTGAAAACTAGGACATCTGGGATCTTGTACTTCAGAACTTGTTGCAGCCATTTTTGACCATTTCAGCTTTGTTCCTTAATTTTTCCCTTGTGCATACGGAACAGTAATTGTGGCTGCAACAACATATGGTCTGCATGCTGGAACACTAACTGTGGCTGCAACGACATATGGTAAAAATTAATTTTCGGATCAGGTTAAGGGGAAAAGAAAACAAGCAATGACCATGCACTTCCTTCAATTATAATCATGCTCAAAATAAATCATGGGACGCATACACTATGCTCTTGAGTGAGTTCTAGTGAAAGGATGTTACAATATGCTTCTGCTAGGGGCTAGTTGTTAAAATATACTTGCTCCCCTCTTCTTATTTATTTATTTATTTTTTTGGCCCTTTGGGGCGGTGGGGTGGGGGAAGCCTTATGCAATTTTTTAAGGAAATATTCCAATGATGAATTGCTTAAAAAGGAGACTCCAGTTTAAGAAGTTGGTCGGATCAATGTTTAGAGGAGGGACCACACCTTTGTCCTTTGTTGATGGGCCTCTTGTATGTGCCATTTATTGTGTTTTTGTTGAGAGTCAGTTGAAGTTGTGGGAAAGGGTGATGATAGAAGATTGAGGAAGGATATTTCCATTTCGATAAACTAGTTTGGTTTTATGCTAGCTACAGAAGCAATCCATCTCATGAAAAGGCTCCTGGAATTGTATAAGGATAGGAAAAAGGATCTACACATGGTGTTCATAAATTTAGAGAAAGTGTATGATAGAGTACCATGTGAGGTGTTATGGGAGTGTCTGGAGAAGCAAGAGATGTCGGAGACATATATCCGAGCTATTAAGGATACATATGAGGGAGTAAAAACAAGTGTAAGGATCTCAGGAGGAGACACAGAGGACTTTCCTATTGACATTGGGCTCCATCAAGGGTCAACTTTAAGTCCGTATTTTTTTACTATTGTTATGGATGTACTCACAAAAGGGATTCAGGATGAGGTACAATGGTGTATGTTATTTGCTGATAATATTGTTCTTATTCTTATCGATGAGACTAGTGATGGTCACAACAAGAAGTTAGAACAATGGAGATATTCCTTAGAATCTAGGGGATTTAGATTGAGCAGATCAAAGACCGAGTACTTAAATTGTGGTTTTAGCGGTGAGGAAGCGGGTGGGGAAGAAATCACCATGAGTGGTGTGGCAATACCAATGGATGAGAAGTTCAGGTATTTTACTCGATCATCGAGGAAAAAAGAGATATTGACGAAGATATTAACCAATGTATTAGAGTGGGATGATAAAAATGGAGGAGTGCTTCCAGAGTATAGTGTGGTAAGAAGATTCCTGTAGGATTGAAGGGGAAAGTTTATCGTATGGTAGTTAGACCAGCTTTGTTATATGGTTCAAAGTGTTGACCAATTAAGACGACTCAAGTTCAGAGGCTGATGATAGCAGAGATGACAATCATTCGATGGATGTATGGATATATAAGATTGGATAGAATTAGGAATGAAGTGATTAGAGAGAGGGTAGGAGTTGCACCCATAGAAGATAATATGAGAGAGATTAGAATAAGATGGTTTGATCATGTTAAGAGGAGGAATGAGAATGCACCAGAGAGGAAGTGCGAGAAGATAGATCTTTCGGGGTGTAGAAGAGGTAGAAGATGGCCAAAGAAAAGTTGGAACGAGGTTGAAGTCTTTAGGTTTAACGGAGGACAAGGGTTAGGATAGAAGATTATGGAAATCTAGGATTAAGGTTGCAAATCATAGATAGCGTGTTTCTAGTGCTTGCTTTGACTTTTTTTTGAGTAATAATTGTTGTTATGTTGTACTAGCCTTTATTTTTTCCTGCGTGTCATTTCATTCCTGTAGGCTAGTGGATTGATCTTCCTAGGGTTATTATTATCACACCTCTGACTGCTTGAATAGTACCCTCATTGCATCTGCGGTGTCACTCCCAAATTTGATTGTTTGGATATAGACTGTTGTTGATCAGATTATAAGTATGTCGTCACTTGTTGCTCAAAGCACGCATAACTTTTTCCCCTCTTCTGTTGTTCATGTTAATTTATGTTTTTTTAAGTGATTAGATCTTGTGTTTGTTAAATTAGTTTACCAATCGTTTTTCAACTTCTAAATATCTTCTTAAAACTTTTTATGCGGGTTTATTGGAAATGATATCTCTACGAGCAATCATGTTCGTAGAGGTAAGACTGCTTACATCTGGAACTCCCCAGACCCCGAAAGCGGGACCCACACCGGGAATTGTTATTGTTGTTCAGAGTCAGTTGAACCGTGTTCAATTGTCAAAGATGTGAAGTTGATTGCGAAGTACAGCTTTGGGGGTTTTTGATGCTGATTCAATTGGCTATTAGGTGGTGCACATGGACATTGATGAGGCTTGTTGGCGGAAATTATTTGTCAGGTCCAGGGTTTTAGATTCTCTATTTGAGAATATTGTAAAGTTGCAGCCTACAGATCCATTCGGCCACCCCTTCTCAGTATTGGATTTTGTGGCTAAAATATTTCATAATAGTTTGGGCAGAAAATGGTTGTTACTGCTTCTCTTCTACGTGAGGTGTCAGTTGTCATCCCCTTTTTGTCGTCGAATTTTCCCCCCCTTGAAAAAGTTGTTTTTTTTTGGGGGGGGGGGGGAGATGAAATTCAGAAGGAGCAGTGGTTTCTTGGCAAAGCTGGGAATGTGAATTGCAAAAAATAAGTATTTTCAGATTCTTATCTGTTTGATAACTTTTATCTGATGATGTGCCTTTTTATTTCTTTGTTGGTCACTTCTTCTTCTAATTGCCGAAGGCTCAATTAGCTTTGCATTACCACTACATTGATAGGAAAGTAAATAGAAAAGTCAACTTGAAGGCCACTGATAAGTTGTCTAGAATGAATTCACACCGTTGAGATGACTTCCTTGATTACCACAAATTTTGAATGTTCTCACTAGAACATTGCTAGTAGACAAATGAAAAATCTGTAGTATCACAAAAATCAATGTGACATCAGCAAGGCAGCAAGCAAAACCTGTTGCAATCAGGAGAATTCTTGCTTACATATCTGACATAATGTCACATTCACACACGCAAACATCTTTTATCAATTCTATTGTAGCTACTTGTGTATGCTATTTCCTTGTATCATTTTGATATATGTCTATGTACAGTCTCCCGAAACCAACTGGATTGGAGTTATGGAGAACCTGGATCATGAGGGATTCTACATTCCTAACAAGAATGCCTTCACATTACTGATGACCATGTACAAGCTTGCCTGCCAGGTACTTCATGCCAAGAGAGGAGATAAAGGTGTTGAAATGTGCTTATGTCTCGTAATCTTTTGGGTATTATTAACTGTAGATATGTTATTGCAGGATTCCTTTCCCCTTCATGCAATTTGTGGGTCAGTTTGGAAGAATTCTGAAGGGCAATTGTCCTTTCTTAAATATGCAGTGTCCGCACCACCTGACTTGTTTACCTTCTCACACTCCGTTAGGCTATTGGTGAGAGTTTGGCAGTATATTGGGGTAGTTTCATGTTTCATTCTGTAACTGTTGCTAAGCAAATAGAATTTCTTGCAGCCATATGCTGATGTTCTCCATGGTCTAATATTTCAACCTGGACAGTCCAATTATGCTTGGTTATGCCTTGATCTTTTAGATGTAATATGCCAACTGGCTGAGAGGGGTCATGCAGCTGCCATACGATCTGTGCTTGAGTATCCTTTGAAGCATTGCCCTGAAGTACTGCTACTTGGTATTGCAGAAATCCAGGTAAGGTTCTCATGATCAAACCCTTGGCTTGGTGTAATCTACTTTTTGGCGTTTTCTCATAAAACTAGTATAGGGGTCTATGCTATGCACTGTCTTATCGGTCATGCTTATGACTTATAATTGTTTTTAAAAAAGAACCAGCAGCTTAGCCAGCTCTTCCGATTAGGAATCAGCATATCCTCATTTAGGAGCAGATTGGATCAGAATGTGTCAATGACCAAAAATGTCAATGATGAAGAGTATGATGGTTACATGTAATTTTTATGGCTGTCCCATGCTGTTATGTAGATCACAAGTCTATATATATGATGGTTTGATAGTAGTTTTATACTTTTATCTAATTTTTCTTTCAGTCAACTTTTGATATAATTTGACATCATATCTTATTTGTTAAAATCTTATTAGTTGCTAAGATATTACTTGAAACCACCGAGTTAAAAAATTGTCAATCAATAACTTTAAGAATAGTTAGTAGTTAGTAGTTATTACAACTTTGAGAATATGATTTAAACAAAAATTATATGTACAGAAAATAATTATATCAATCTTTGTGCTTCCCTCAACACATATATATACTTATGTATATGTCTATTTATGCGTGTGTGTGCGTGTGTATAGTGTATATACATATCTTCATGAAAATTGTAATATGTCAGCTCAGATGTCTCTCGAATAATACAATGACATGGGGGAGCAATATTATGTTGCTTTGGTAAAGAAAATAACATATTCTTATACTTCACCACGTTATCGTCTCCTTCCTGCATTAGATCTTAGGTTCTGGAATAATTAGTGATAGCATATTTTGAACACACTCTTAATTATCACTCTAACTACGCGCGCACACACACACACACACACACTTAGCATAGTATAATATTATAAGATAATGTAGTGTTTTATAATTATTTGGTGAGTACTCCGACTAAAATATATAATATACTTTGTTTCAAAACATCTTAACAACCAACATGAATGTTGACAATTCATTTAGGTGATGTATCCAATATTTGTTGATTTGTACAAAGTGAATCCTAAAGAAAATAGCCAAAAAGCGTTTCTAGCATGTGATATTAGGAAGAAAAATTGAAAGGGAAAACAAGAAAAAGAGTGCATTTTTTGAAACAAGGATCAACGGAAGATCAATATAGCTAATCAATGACCATTTAAAGAGAAGGGGTTTTTTTTCAGGGGTTGGGGGGGGGGGGGGAATGGGATGGAAAACCATATAAAATAGGGATGCTGACAAGGAAAAGGAAGAGGACGAACTGGGGAATATGGCAAAGTAGAAAATAGGGGAGAAAGAAGGAAGGCCTTGGAGTCAGTCCCTGACGCACTGCAGCTATATTTATGAGTCTAGCATTTATAAGGCTTTTTGTAATTTTTGGGAAACCAGGATCGAGTACGAACCCACAGAAACAGTTCCGACTGAAACAAAATTTATTGGATGCGGATTTTGCCCCTTTTATACGTACGAAAGATATGCTGTTAAACCTTTAATCTTGTTTGCCATGGGATACACTTTTTGATAGGGTTTGTTAACGTATGAAAATAGAATCTTATGCAGTTTGTATGATTTAAATCTTTTGTTTCATTGTCCAATTGGTTTTTTTGTGCAAGATAAATGGAAGCATGCATCGTTGAATCAGAGAGTTTGAGGTTTTCCATTTATTATATTCTTGCTATAGTTTGCGATGTATTGAGTTGTCAATTGTCATGAATCTGGAGTCTTATTCACCCTCATAGTCCTCAGCTTACCTCAATGCCTTTCTTCTTTTTTTTTGTTTGGGGGGGGGGGGGGATCCAATTTTGCAGACGCCATATAATCTTCTCCAGCGTGAAGTTTTGTCTACAGTTCTTCCACTGATAATCGCTGATGCTAGCAGAAAAACGGTTTTTCTCCAGCTCTGGAATGCCAACTATTATCTGGTGTTGTGTGGATTTATGGATGTGCTGGTTAGTGATTCAGACGGCATTGACAAAATTATAGATATTTGCCAGGAGACCAAGGTACAGCTTCCAACCAATCTTGCAGTTGGTTTACTAGTGCAATATTTATTACAAGCCACAACTTGGAACTACTTGACTTGTGCAATTGTGATTTTTGAATATAATGATTTTCCAGCAACATCGTTTTGTTTTTTCCGTACGGTGTTATTTTGGGAAAGGAATCAATCTGCTCATGTGTTGTTTTAGATTGAATTGTTTTCGCACTTTTACTGGATCTTGCATTCATACTGTTGCTGATTCTCAGTACTTGAGAATATCCCCATGAAGTTCGCCTTGCATTACGACCCTGTTCTTTTCGTTGGTAAATCCAAATTTACTAACCTCAACCAACTTCAACCCACTTCAACCCATTTTACGAACTCCAATCTACTTCAACCCACTTCCTACTATTTTAACCAACTTCTACCCATCATACAAAAAAAAATTCAACCCACTTCGACCTCCTTCAACCAACTTCAACCCACTTCAACTACTTCAACCCACTTCAACCAATCTCAACCAACTTCATCCGTTTATCAACCCATATTTCCCAATGAAAAAGAACACGCCCTACTTCTCCTAGAATTTTTTTCGTTCTTCAGTTGAGAACAGGGAATGATGCGTTTCAGTTTGCTCATGCAGATTCTCAACAATGTCTTGGATGAGATTCCTTTTTCTTATGCTATCAAATTGGCAGCTGTTGCTTCTCAAAAGGAACTATTGGATCTTGAGAAATGGTTGAGCGATAATTTAGTCACTAATAAAGGCTCCTTTTTTGAGGTATTTATGCTGAATGCAGACCTTAGGGTGTTATTCCTATGAGATCTGTCAAGTTTTCTTATTATTGTTTTCTAATTGATAAAGCTCAAAAAAACATGAAATTGCATCCCCAATGTCACTTCCGCAGGAGACCCTTGGGTTCCTAAAAGAGAGCCAATGTCTAACATCCTCTGAAGATAATACTAACAGGCTCAGTCAAACTGGTGCGGTGAGCGGTCTGCACTCTTGGACTGCTTCCGTCATCGTGAAGGTTGTGCATTCGCTTAGTGTTTGATTCCATTGTCATGTCTATTACTTTTTGTTAAGTGATAGCCATGAAATCTACTTTTTAGGTCCTTCAAGCTAATGCCTGGAGAGCTTATTCAAAAACTGTGTCTGATGAAATTGAAAAGTTGCATATATCTTCCATGCATGGTAATTCATATCAGCAGAGTGATGAGGTTCATGGTTCATCTTCGTTGGATACACATTCTGCTGATGTCAAGGTAGAGGCGAATTACTACTTCCAATGCATGTTTTCTGAACAGCTGACCGTGGATGAGATGGTTCAAATGCTTGCCCATTTCAAAGAATCTTCTGAGAAAAGGTCTGTCCGCTTCATATTTCTGCTCCTAATTTGCGTTGATGAACTTCATTTAGCTTGTTCTCTGTCCCCAAACTAATGTTTTGCTTTCCATTTATAGTAATGTTGCTGGACTCTTGTCTCTTCTCTGTACTATTAACCTCCCTGTTAGTCTGGTAAGCTAATTAAAAGCCAACAGACAGAAGCGTGGACACCATCATTCAAATTGAGAGCCATTTCCTAATCCTTTTATATGGTTCAGAAAAATTGTATATCTTAAGAATAGATGCAGACATTCCTACTGGTTCACCTACATGAAAAAGTATCTACATAATACGTAGTATCAAACAATGAAGAAGAAAAATCCTCACAATACTGGAAGAGCAAAATTTTACTCCATTATAGTGAGGACTTTGGTTCCATCCTCCCCAGAAGTCCTATTTTTGTCCAACCAGCACTGGAAAAATAGCAATATAGCACAAAGTAATTATTCAATTGTTTTTTTTACCTATGCTTTCCTTCCTAACAGTCCCTCCCATTTGAAAAAGGGAACCAGTACACGAAAGTCTAGCTTATGGAAAGAGTAGGCAATCTTTTTTCAACTCCAGCCTCTGAGTATACGTTTTATCAATTTTGGATCTGCTTGCTAATTGTAACCAAATTAGGGGTTAGTGATAAGACAACAAGATGTAAAGGTCTAATTCAAAAAATTTAATAAAAATTTTATAGAGTTTCTAGATAAACCTAAAATATTCCAATTTGATTTTGATCTTCTAACCAATGTACAATCATGTTAGGTTTGCGTGCTTTTATTCTGAAGCATAATCGACACAATTAATAATTTTGTTGATAGGCTTGACTTGAATCACTGTCCTCAATTCAAGACCTGTAACTTCATGACAGATTCATGTTAAGTCCCATGGATCATGTTGGAGCCAACCCTATAGCCGTCAGTCACCTCAAAGATCGCTAAAGAAAATAGCATTGTGTAAACCTTGTCGGATGGATCTTCATAGCCCAGCAGCATAGGTGCCTCTGCAAGTTAGTGTTCACCATTTTACCTTGTAAGTCATGCTAACCGCTCTTCTTAATCTTTGAAAAGTTTCCACCGCAACCACTTGCTTGAAAAGGTTTATATTAAAAAGAGCGAGGTCCCTGATACCCAAACATCCCTATTGAAACGGGTTGGTTGCTGATATTCCATCTAAGTAGATGGCGCTAGAAATTGTCTCCAAAAGACCTGTGTAATAGTCCTTGCTTAATAGCTCAACTTGTGATAAGATAAGGGGATGTAAAAGGGAAAGGAAGTTAACTCTCAATGCGAGTAGCTCTCTTCTTGGAAAGACACTCTAATTTCTAGCCTTTATATTTTTAGGAAATTTTCAATGATGGCACAACAAGTATCCTCTTCTTTGAACTTGGAGCCCCAAGGTGCGGTATATAAATAATTGGGCACAGCCCCAATGTTACAATCTAGGATGCTACAAAGCATGGATTTAACAGAATGAGGTCTTTATGAGATGAAGCAACGGTGCTGGTGAGGTTTTGAAGTTTAGCAAACTCTATTTGTTGCATTTTAGTTGTTCATAATGATCTCACATGTGGAATGCCGCTCCGTTTTGGAGTAGATAACAGCCGTGATGTCATCCGAGTCAACTTTCTTAAACGGAGAATAACAATTGTGTCTTCGTTTATTAGTTTAGTAGTTATTTATGTCGTATTTTATAATTTTCATCTATTGTTACAAGCCCTGTTATATTATCTAGCAGTAGGAGTATAAAGTCAATCTTTCAAAGGACCAACATTGTTTGGTGCATCTTTGGAGAAGTTCATGCAGCAACAGCCATCTATAATGGTATTGCCATAGGAGCGGCAACTGCTACCTATTAGATGACCGTTGTATTTTCGCCATTCCATTATGTCACGCCCATAACCAGGTTGTGACCGAAGCCGCAGTTTAAATTCCTGCTTCAAAGAGGTTATGAAGCTGCATATTTGAAATGTTACTCATGGAGAAGACCATAATCTTGAAAGGTTAATTCTGAACCTTCGAACTGCTTTGAATCAAATGCATTGCAGATTGAGAATTGCCCCCGCCCCCAGACAAAGCAAATATAATTGTGTCCTAAGTAAATAAGAGGTTTTTCATGGATCCATCGTATCCAGACTTGCCTTGCTGGGAAAGTTGATACAGCGATTGAGAAGCACAGAATTGCATATTCCTTGGAACTTCGCCTTGAAAAGGAAAAGATAAGAAATTTGATGAAGTTGTAGTTTTCCTCCCCTGTCCTATGTAAGTTCTGTGTTTAACGATCCATGATTGCATATGATTATATGCCTAACTCCGGGGATATTGCTGGAAAGAATCCTTGCCACTGGCCTCATGAATCTTTCTCTTGGTCTGGGAAATTTATTTGTATGGTATATGATACATTTGTGTGAACAATGATTGTGACTTTGTTCCTGCCAAATATTGAGAGAGTGCCAAGATTTGAGTGATTGTTCTGTGAAATGACAGGGAGCAGTCCATCTTTAAGTGCATAATTTCCATTCTTCTGGAAGAATATAAGTTCTTTCCTAACTATCCTCAGAGACAACTTGGACTTGCTGCTGTGTTATTTGGTAAGGTGCATTGTATAATTCAGTGTATTATTATTATTTTTTTATTTCAGATATTGATGACATTGGTCAATGTTACAGGCTCTGTTATCAAGTGTCAATTGGTAACTCATCTGACACTTGGCATCGCTCTTCGTTGTGTCCTAGGTGCATTGCGCAAGGTGGCAGATTCAAAGGTATGCTACTTTGCTGTCAAGTGGTCCTCTGTGTACTCCTTGTTTGGTGCCTAAAGTCTTCATAACACTTTGCTACAGATGTTTACATTTGGTACTAAAGCTTTGGAACAGTTTGTCAGCCGCTTATATGAATGGCCTCAATATTGCAATCATATCTTACAAATATCTCACATTCATAGTTCTCATCCACAACTTGTTGCATGCATTGAAGAGGTTCTTGCCCAAAGATCTCACAGTGAAAATGATCCTGTTGATCAACTTAATATCTCCAGCACAACAGTCGACGAGGTAATAGCAAATGGTGTTTCCTCTCATGCTTTTATCTGCTCTTGTTTGTTCTTTTGTGGGATATCTATGGGAATTAATGGAAAGTTGAATAATTGTAGCTGAAACATCATTTATAAGAAGATAATTTTGCCATGCATAATGTAGCAGATTCAATGGCTAGTGCATGTTCTAGGATTTGACGCTATCAAACTCAAACATTAAGTTTTGTGTGAACTGTCACTGTTGTTTGTACTTATTGCTTAGCTATTGCATCCATAGAAATTTGTCACCCCAGCGAAACGTTCTTTTTGCTGCTTTTGCACTCTTCGGCCCCAGGCCTTTCCTCAGCTGAAGATATTTGAAGCAAATGTTCAAGGACTCTTGGCATTGGGTTATGTGGAACGCTGATGATGTATGGGGGTGTAAGACAAGGCATTGATTTTGTAAGCGCAGTTTCATCATCTGATTTTGATCTGCCAGTCATTCGCATTGCGCTTTGCATAAACTATACAATAATGATGCTATTTTTAGGGAACAACTATAAAATATAACTGCATTAAGCCATTTCTGTTTAACCTTCCCTCTTTCCCATGAAATGCACACTATTTTCTTAATTCGTTTTGCAGTCAATTGGAAATACTAGCTTGCTGCAGGGACAGCTATTATCATCTTCTATGTATTTACATCCTAGTCAGCAAGTGTTGGCTGCTGATGTAAATAGGGCTTCCATGAGGACATGTAACTCTATGAAGCACTTCATAGCAACTTCGGTTCAATCTTCTTCTACATCATTAGCTGATGCAGTCAGCCGTCCAGAGGTATAATTCAAATATGATGTTGGAAGAGTTGTCAAATTGGATAATTTCTTATGCCCTTAGTTTCTTAAGCAGATGGAGAGAGCACTGGGTGCCCCCTGCATTGCTTCGACCCAAGAAATCAATTCTGCCAGTAATTTTCTTTTATTGCCTCTCATTGTCTTGGTGATGTGTCTTGATTATGCCTATTGCCTGCTGCGTGTGTTCCCGTCATTTCAGGGTCATATTGACTTTTCATACTAACTCTGTCAAACCATATTCAGGATTCAGCTTTATCATGAATATCCAAAGGCTTGTTGCCGCTGCTGTACAAAGAGAAACTCCAGTAGAGGTGGAGCCACTATCTTTTGCTCTTTTTGAATTATCTAACCTGTTTTTCTTAGCTGGGTATTTGCTAAGCACATTCCTGGACCTGCAGTGGCCCATGCTAACTGCTACCTTATATATCCTGAAGATTGAACGAGTCGCTCTTTGTCATATAAATATGAGCAATAATGAGAATAGCGTAAAGATTGTCACAAGAATACGAGACCTTTTACTTTCTATTGTCATTTCTACGTATCCATATTTTCTACCATCAATTATCTAATATAAAAATCTCATCAAACCTTGATACCAGTTTTCCAGAATAAACCTTTCATTCAATTGCTCAAGCTGAAGTAAATTACTTATTCATTAATATACACAGGCAAGAACTAGAATCCTGCGAAATAATGTGGTTTGTCACTAACCCACTTCCAAGTTAGAGATGATCCACTAAATTCATAGATAATGATGCATAGTGCAATAACCAACACGCTTGGTTCTCTTGCTTGCTCGTGTTTTATGCTACAACCTGATCATTTTCATTCAGCTGCGCTTCTCTCAGTTGGATTTTAACAAAAACCCTCAGATCATCACCTCATCATTTCTCTCAAATCTCAATACCCGCCTAAAGGCCTTTAGTTAATGTGCAACAAACATAGTCCCTCCAATAAATCCTGTTTATTCATAGTGCCATACCCAATCCATGCAATCCTTCCCTCAATGTTGTCTGGGATCTTTGAGTGCAAATACAGTTCTTGTGAGCCAATGTACTTGAGATTGTCTTCCAGTTGAATGGAATCAGCTAGTTGATTTTGAGGTAGGCATGGAAAAGAATAGGAAAAATGTAAGCAATCAATACTCTAATTCTCCAAGACTTGCATAGCATACAAGCCATGTCCATGAAAGATGAAAGGTGGCTAAGTTGTCCTTTCATTACAAAAAGTAGGATGGGAAAAACAGGAGCACAGCAACCACCACCTCCATCACCAGTATAAGCTTCACCAATGCATCATCTAGGGAGACATGCAATCTTACCCTAGCAAGTAGATAAACTTTATTTTTGGAAGATCTCACAAAAAAATATTTTTGGAATGAAGTTTTCCAGTATTGTAACTTGAAAAACAGTCCAAAAAAAGCGTTTGATGAGGCTGACATTGTGGATAGCTTGCACATTGGATGTATATAATCTTTTGTAGGATGCTATCTTTGTATCCATCTTTTCTTCCTTTTTGTAATACATATTTTTCCTTAATAAAAAAAAAGATGAGTAGCTGCACAAGCAATGTCAAATATTAGTGAAACTTACTAATGATAATGGTAAATAGTGGTGTCAGTGATAGTGGATTTAATGAAAGAGTGGAACGTGTGAAGGAGAACGAGAGAAAAGCTTAAAAAGGCGGAATTAGAAGACAAAGTACAAAACTAATTTAAGAAACCTAAAATGACCGAACATCTAAAGATAGAGACTAATTCAGCATGATCTGAAAGGACTCTATCACTCTACCCACTGCATGGCCCTTATGCTACATCACGATGATTTCCTGTCAAAGGCCTATCCTCAATGAGGTCAGTGACAAATGAGGTAGATCTCATCCCATATTGCTTTTATTATCTTATGGGCTGCTAGAATCTAGCAAATCCTCCTCGTCTTCGTCACCCTCTTCTTTTGGTATCTGCTGAGATTACTTAACGTCATATTTACGTAGGCTCACAACTTTGTGGTCATATTTGCCCTCAGCTTAAGTGGGACCTTCTTATTATTCTATAAAAGTCCTAAAGAATTTTTCCGTTCCTGCTGTAGTCCTTATACAGTGAATGATTTCCTAATTAATTTTCCCCGTTACCCTGGATGACCAACACGGGATTTTGATGAGTTTCCGTCGTTGTAAAGGATAGTATTGAGTTTCATTTTTGCACACATGTATCAACCTCGACAGGAAGAGAAGTCTCTTGATGTAAACCCCTTTGTATTACTGACAGACACCAAGAGGGAAAAAAAAGTACATGATGGTCCCTTCATTGAACTTGCAATTTATGTAAGGGAAGATTTGTGAGCTTTTCCCCACCTCCGCAGGTCAATATTAGGCTTTTGGCATTGTTCTATTGGTTTAATACTTTAGTTCATTAGTTGTGCCTTAGATTGAAAAAGCCCAAGGCGCAAAGGTCCTGGGGCCCGGGGCACAGGCTTCGAGGCGAAGGGGCGGGCTTTTTGGACGCGAGGTGCACTTTTAGTAAAAAAATGCTCAAATTCATGTCCAAAAAATATTTTTTTTGAAAACAAGTTTCATAGTAGCATCAAATAAGGCATTAGACATCATGATAGCCATGGAAAACACCGCAAATAGTAATAAACTACGATAACATAACATCATAACGTTTCTAAATGCACACTTTAGGAGAGTGAAAGTCTTACAAGACACAAACAAGCATATTCATAGAAGGAAAACATAAAGCACATGTCACACAAAGCAAATAGTTCATAAATGACAAATAGCTCTTGGAGAAGGCCCGAGGTATGACATAAGTCCACAAACTCATCTCCACAAAAATTTTCCTTTTCACATTAAGTTCCAAAAAGCCCCCAAAGCCTGCGCCCCGTGCCTCATAAAAAAGCCCAGAAAAGCGCGCGCCTAGGTGGGCTTTTGGAATGCGCTGTGCTGGACCTCAACCTAGGCGCAACGGTCTGTGCCTAGGG
This sequence comes from Selenicereus undatus, assembly GCA_017589665.1. Classification (NCBI taxonomy): domain Eukaryota; kingdom Viridiplantae; phylum Streptophyta; class Magnoliopsida; order Caryophyllales; family Cactaceae; genus Selenicereus; species Selenicereus undatus. The sequence goes on along the minus strand of JACYFF010031954.1, from coordinate 6,063,453 downwards.
CTTTTCTGAGCCTAGGTGCGCCTGGGGCGTGCTTTTTCAAACTAAGAGTTGTGCATTTAGCACAAGACAGGCTATACGTGGGATAATTTGAACTTCCTTGGTATTTCTGTCGAGCAATGCTCCAGATGCACCGCCAAAGGTCTTATAGTAAGAGAGACTTGTGGGCTAAGGAGGCATTGTTTTGTACGTGAAGTTAGATTACAGTCTTACTGTTCAAGTTTTTCTCGGTGAAACTTGATCTCAAATGGCAAGCCCATACTTCCCATAATTTTTTTCTTGCCCAACTAGACTACTTAGACCCCAGGATCATTGTGTGACGCCAGATATTCTTTGACACAGGGGACCCTGCCTACCTCATACGACCATATTTTAGGAAATCTGCCAAATTGGGATATTTATGGAACTCACACTTCTTAACAAACTCACTTCGGTAATCCTGTTCAACCTTTGATACTGACAATTTTGGAATTTAGTTCAGTACCATCCTTGATGATGTCCTTCTTGTTCTAATTTGCTCCTAAATAGCGAATGTTATAGATCTGAATCTTGTTGACTTTATTGCCGTGACCCTGTCATAGATTGAAGGCACTTGAGTAGAACTTTTTCTATGATCAGGGGTAAGTTCCTGAAACCTGCACAAGCCTTTCCACATGCTTTGTCCGTATTCCCATGCTATGTAGAAGACTTCTTAAGGCTCACCCTTCCTAAGAGCCAATCAAGCACGCTTGTAAAGTTCGAATGGGCTCCCTGGAAACAGAGGTGCAAGTTCTCTGATATTGGTAGTCAACTAGTCATGAATTGGGTAATATGTTGTTCTACACATAAAGTCTGTGGCCTTTATTTCTCAGATTGTGCCAATATTGTCTCTTCCTGATTTTTGTTTGGTGTTATTCTAACGTACTGAGCAGATTCAGTAACCGCATTTGCTCCAGCAAAGTTAGCGGCTAATTATAAATGGTGATTTCTCAGTAAATCTTAGGTGCTACCTCTGTGGATGTCAGTTGCTAGTGATGGTCCGCATTTGCTCCAGCAAAGTTAGCGGCTAGTTATAAATGGTGATTTATCTGTAAATCTTAGGTGCTAGCTCTGTGGATGTCAGTTGCTAGTGATGGTATGTCCTAGTGGAGTAAACCAGTCCCTATCCCCGTTTGTAAGGATGATGTGATCCAATAGAGGGCTGTAGGGTTTGAATCTGCTTGCTACCCTGGAAGAACCGGGGTTCAGTTTAAAAATGTCAGAAAAGGGGCATTAGTGTATGAAGTCTGAACCCCACTTCATGTTGTGCCATTCATTATTTTTCTGAGTATTTTTTATCATTAATGCATTTACTGGCTATCACTTTCTTGATTAGTATTCTGATCCATTTCTATGATATATGCAGGCCCCGACAACAGAGATTCAGGACAAGATTTCTTTTATTATCAATAACATCTCTGCTGCTACTATTGAAGCTAAAGCCGAAGAATTCTCAGAAACTCTGAATGAGCAATACTATCCGTGGTTCGCTGAGTATATGGTGATAAAAAGGTGCTAATATCCACATGTTATCCTCTGTTTAAGCTGTTGTGTCATATATATTTTTTTATTTGCTTTCGACAGCTTGATGACGTGCTTAAGTTTTACAGAGTTAGCATTGAACCAAACTTCCATGAGTTGTATTTGAAGTTTCTTGACAAGGTTAACTCAATGGCCTTGGATAATAAAATTGTTCAGGCGGCCTATGAGAGCTGTAAGGTTTGTAGTTTCTGATCATTTTTTATTGTAACTGAGAGCACGCTTTTAGTCATATGGTGTTTGAAGTATTATTTTTTTTCCATTTAAAAATAATTTCAGGTTCTTTTGAGTTCTGAACTCATAAAGTTAAGTTCAGAAGAGCGCCTTTTGCTGAAGAATCTAGGAAGCTGGCTTGGGAAGCTTACAATTGGTAGGAACCAATGTCTAAGGGCATGTGAAATTGATCCCAAATGTTTGATTATAGAGGTCAATATAGCGGTTTCTTACTAAACTTCTTACCTGTCTGTCGTTTGTGAATTTTCATATATTATTCTTTCATTATCTACTTGGCATTGTGGTGTGCTCTCATTATAAATCCTTTTCACCAGGCATATGAGAAGGGATTGATGATTGCTGTGATTCCCTTTGTTACTAAGGTATTTTTATGTCACTATTCCTCTGTTCTATTTGATTTTTTATGCTGGATTTATTAAATCTTAATACTGCTGTTGGATATTAGAAGCATATCAGCGTAGTCTTGCATTTGCTGTGATGAAATGGTCCTTATTGCTTAGTAAGTATTAATATGGGTGTCAGATTTTGGAGCCATGTCGAAGTAGTGTAGCTTATCGACCTCCAAATCCATGGACAATGGCGATCCTGGAGTTGTTGGCTGAGATCTACGCAATGCCAAATTTAAAGATGAATCTCAAATTTGACATTCAGGTACTTATCTCTTCAGTTTGAGTAGCCTGAAAACATTACTTTTAGAGTCAGCCCTCGTCTGATGCAGCAACGCTGTGCTGTTTGTTGGATGTGTCAATTGCATCTTTAGGTGTTCTATAGAAGACTCGGCATTCAAATAAATGATGTAACTCGAACTTCGCTTTTGAGAGACCATGTACGGGCTGTTGAAGGAAATCTTGACTTCTCAAACAAGGACATTGGGGCACTGCCAGCAAATGATGCTGAAGATAAATTGGGAGTAAGTCTGTACTAAACCAGGTTGAACTGCATGTTGAGGTTGCTATTCCATCTTGCCTTACTGCCCATCCACGTCAAATATCTTCGGTTTGTATAACAGAATCCCTAACAATAATTGCAAAGTACTTGTAACACCATGTGTTTCTCATGTTGAACATCTTGTGTACACATCTCAGTAAGCTCCTGCTCCAGCTGGTTCCTTGATTGTGGAAGAAAAGCTCACAGCTATAGAATTTTCTGACCAGTTTCTATAAGGTCAAGCATTATTAGACGTTACTGCTCTTCAAACACCATAAAACAGGACCCAGTGATGTAGAATGCTCTTAGGAAAATTCCTATACAGGACAAGGTTTATGATGCTGACAGAGAATCTATCCTGCGGCTGACACAGAACATGGGTTACACAGAATGGAAAAATCAGAACACAATTCAATTCAGCTCATAGTCTGGTAATCTCATTCCTATTACATAGGGGTGTTAATAGCTAACAATTCTAACCACCTTGGGAAACCTAAAAGATACGATACTTCTCTATCCATGCGATTATTTCCTCTCTGAATGAAAAAACCGCACATAGTTTAAGAAATTAGGATATTGACCAATAGATATTTAGCTAAGTGGAGATAAAGAGGGGCTATTGGTTGAAATTGCATTCAATATGATTATTAAGTGAAGTCAGTTTGGGACAAAAGACGTGGTGGTGGCTTGAAGGAGGAGGATGACAAGCATTGGGTTTCATGAGTTTGGAAGATGATCCCTATGGCTATTTGGTGGACTACTTGAAAGAAAGGAACCAACGTATGAGGGCAAAGAAATTTTTTTAAAAAAAAAAGATTGCAAGCTCTACTTTCTGCTAACTTTGTACACTTGGAGTCAACTACTCAAAGGTGGTATAAATTTGACCTTTTTGATTTTGCAGATACAATTATGCATGAAAGCTTGAAGGCATGATGTTTTCGTAATTTCCCCTTTTTTACATGGGTGGCATCCCTTTGTCTTTTAATATAACTTTTGATTGCTAATAAAGAACAAAAATCTGGAACAGAAGAAATTTGTTGACCAAGGGCCTCTTCTTTTCATTGGTAAATAAGGGTTGGTAAATAGGAGAAGTTGATGAGGATTCATAGAAGTGGGTAGAAGTTGGTATTTTTTTGGATTCATTGGTATGAGTTGATTAAGCTTAGGAAAGATTGGAAGAAGTTGGTATGTTGGTAAAAGTTGGAGAATGTTGGTAAGAAATGTAATTGAGTGAGGATTTCTCTGTGAGAAATTTTGAAAGAGATTGGTAAGAGTTGGTAGAAGTGGGTAAGAATTGGAAAGGACTGGATTTGTTTTTTTGTTTTGTTAGAGTTGGTAGAAATTGGTACAAGTTGGTAAAAGGGAATTTATCAACGAAAAGAACAGGCCCTATGAAGGAAAAAAGGGGACAGAAGGGTGCAAAAAGGATGGAAATGTACATCTAACACATGGATCCAAAATGTGTCCATTTGCACGAAACAATCGCATCAAAAACTTTCTTGAATTGGCCGAACCATGTTTTCACCTGTAACAACCGCTATGGAATGCGGTTGCCACATGAGAGCGATTTTTCTATACAGCAATTGAATCCACAATCGTGACCGACCGCATTTTGAAACCTTGATTATTCTAACGTGATCCTAAATGGTTCTTTATCTAAGTCTTGCTAGAGCATTGACAAGGATTTGTATTTGCCAATTGCAACATAGATTATAATCAAAACATGGAAACAATTAAATCAGAATAGAAATTCTTTCAGAATGTTAAGATATTTTCTAGTCTTCCAATATTTCTTGACGTCCCAAACCTCACTAATGGCTGATTACACGAGGTAATTGCATATTCCAAAACGAAACCAAAGTTAACCATGTCAGAGCGTGTGTGTTTCTGCTATGTTCAATTGGCTTTGGGGGATTTTTGATCACTTTCTCTTCTATCTGTGGGTTATTTTCTTTTGCAGATTAATGTATCCATGTATAAGATTCCACATCTGTCTTAAGGGTTGCCATGCCATTGTTCTTAGTGTTTCTTTTATGCTTTTGCCTCCATGCATTTTTCATTGCAATTTTCTAGGTCTTTAAGTAATTGAACTCTGCTACAATTGTCATATATGGACACCTATCCAATTATTATTAGGCTTGGCTAACTTCTAAAGGATTTTCTTTTTTTAAAGATAAAGTAAAGTTTCAAGTGCACACTTCTATGGTTGTTCCCTGGCCTTTCATCAGATAATGGTTCCTGCTTGAAACCTGCCTTTTGACCCAAAATGAAAAATGAGCCTTGAAACGAGTCCATACCCATGTACCCATGTGTATTTTGGTCCTACTCACAGCGACCTAGTCGAATTGGGAGAAGCCGTAGCTATTATTGCATGTCAAAGTTAAAGTTTCACGCGTATTCTTCTATGGTTGTGCCCTGGCCTTCCATCAGATAAAGGTTCCAGCTTGAACTTCTTTTACTCATGGCTTTCTTGCAAACCTTCCTTGCCTTAGTTTCTTAGTTTCTTTTATTCGAAGCCATACATTGTTTTCTAATACCTTTGTTGCCCATTTTGCTGCTGACGCTATTTTGCCAGCCAATTTTTTGGCTTCTAATGGTCTTGAAACATAATTTAAGCTTCCTCTGAAACCCTTTTTCATGGTCAATTTTTGAAATGTCTCGTGATGGGTGTTTGACGAGTTTTTGTCTTGTTTCTCCCTGTCGCATGCTAAGGTTTGGCTTGCTCTTTCTTCCTGCATTTGTTTTCTAGACTGAAAAGCCCAGGGAAATGGAGGTGCTGAATTGGCTAGATTCTAGAGTGTTTGCATCTCTGGCATGGTTTCTCATGGGTCGTATACATATCCAAGGGGGGGGGGGTGAGATTTTAACAAACTAACCTATTTTCCAATTTTCTGACTAGGCTTACAACATTTTCTGATGTTACAACGCCACCACCACCTGATGTGCATCCTTCTAAACTAACTTTGTGAAGATCTAAACTTAAGGAACCTTAGCCTTCCTGAATTACAGCAGTGACAAAAGAAGGGGAAGTCTTGGTTAGTTGGTGCTTTATTTGCAAGGGGGATTCTGAATCAACGGGTCATTTGTTGCTCCATTGTCTGTTCGCTTGGGTAGTTTGGGATCTAGCTTTCAGCTGCTTGGGCATTCCTTGGGTGCTTCTAATTTCATTAGAAACCAACTTGTTGCTTGGGAGGGTATCTTTGGTAGGAAAGTGAAAAAGAAGGTGGCGGCCATGGTTGTGCCTCATGTCATTTTTCAAGTATTTGGAGTTAGAGAAACACAAGAGTTTTTGAGGGTGTGCAAGCCCCTCTTCGGCACTTGAAGGACAATTTCATCAGACTCTCTATTTTTGTGATATTGGAAAGTTTAGCTCTTCTTCTTTTGATGTGGCCAACTTTGTGGATAGTTTGTATTTTGGCTGTATATTGTATTTTGTAGGATGCCACCTGTGCATCTGATCATTTGATCTTTTCATATTAATATATTACTCTTCATTATCTAAAAAAAGGAACCTTACCCCTCTTCAGCGTTTGAAAGAGAATTTCATCAAAATTCTCTTCTTTTGGATGAATGGGAAGTTTAGCTCTTCCTTTTTTGATTTGGCAGATTGTGTAGATAGTCTATTTTTGGGTTGTAAATAGTTTTTGTACAGTGCTCACTGTGCAACTCAGATTTGGTTCTTAATATAATTATATATCCTTTTCCTTATCAAAAAAAAAGAAAAAGGAACCTTACCCCTGCATGCCCTGCCTAGCTTAAATCAACTCGCTAATGCAACAGCTTGTCTTGAATCCCTTTAGTGAGTTCATCTATAGGTATTATAAAGAGAAAAGGGCTTAAAGCAGCAACTCGGTATCAATAGGAAAGGCATCCATCTGTGCCTCTCTTTTTTATACAATTATACTAGACTTAATTCCTCCATACATAGCTTAATAATTCTAAAATGTGAACATCATTCTTTTCGAAGCCTCCACATAACACCAATGTAGGCAATTTGTCATAATTTTTCGCTAAGCCAACAAAAACTGTGTACATGCTTCTGTCACTATAATTTTCCATTGCTTGCTCTTGAGATGAATTGCTTCCGTTGCTGATTTTACCAGCATAAAATCGAATTTGGTTATTTAGAATGGATGTGTACTTGACCAGTTTTCAACAATTTTTTTCCGAAGCTTCAGTGGGACAAAGTGACTTGATGTCTCTTCAGTTGTTGTAGCTATGGATATCATAATTGTTTTGTTTACAATAGAATTAATGCACTGTGTCTCTATTCTTGTGGCTGGTTCGTAGTCTTAGAATCTCATTCAACAAACTAATAAAGCCAAATGGGCTCTTCTTCTTTCATGCATTTCATATCTATACGAGTACATATATTTTGACCATTTGCCTTTCCAATCTTCATTTTTCAAGATGCCTCTTTAATTCATCTTTGGGCTTATGAAAGTAGGACCTGAAATTTTGATGATTGTTGGAATGCCCTTTCTGACCTGGCTGGATGTCTTCAGTTGACCTCAGTCATAAAATAACATTTTAGAATACCGCTTCTATCTTTTCTTGGTGGTATCTCTCTCCACGAGAACCTGTCTTCCTCATCCCCATCTCTAGCTCTCCTTCCCCTATTGCCTTGTGGGCTCTAACACTTCTTACTCCCCTTCACCTGTCTCTAGTTTTCGATTTAACCTTGCATGGCTTAATTCTTTGCTTCTATAGCTTCCCTCTTCATTTGCCTCTTTGCCTTCTCACATTGTGCTGTCTGTGCTGCTTTTTCCTTATTTGAATAATTATCCACGAAGGCTGAATACTTATGGCCAAATTCTTGTGGAAAAACAACTTAAATTAACTTCTGTTAAATGCAAATTACTATTGGAGAATAGATGTGCCACTTTTCTTTGAACTTTTAAGTGGTGTATAGTCTCTTGCTGATGGCCTCACATGCTATTCCAGATTTCCTCCTCAGTTCCTAGTCTTGGAGCACACTTTGTTGTGAACCCAAACCTTAGCATTGGGGGCCTACAGATACGTTTTGCAAGGTCAGAAAATTATCTATCCTTGTTCTATATCATTCTACACATTATGTGGTTCTATCTGAATTTGGGATTAAACTGATCTGTGTAGTGTACTTCTGGATGCGATGAATAGAGCTATTAAAGAAATAGTCCCTACGATGTTGCAGCCTAGTGTTTCTATAGCGACCCAAACAACTTTGAAGCTTGTTATTAAGGTGTGTTTTTCCTATTGGTAAATTGTTCTCCACTACTGGTCCTAAATTGATTCTTTCAATTTTAGGATTATGCCCTGGAGCTAGACGAGCATCGCATTTTTAGTGCTGCGCATCTTATGGTTGCTAATCTGGCTGGAAATTTAGCTCACGTGTCTTGCAAGGTTTGGTGATTCTTGCTGATATGTTTTACTTATATCTTTGTACTTATTAATGTGAAACCCTGATGTCCAAGGCTGGGCCTACTGTAGGAACCTCTGCGTTTCTCAATATCAAGTTGGCTTCGAAGTATACTTCAGGGATCAGGTTTGACTAACGAAATCATGGAACAAGTTGTGCAGCTTGTGACTGAAGATAACCTTGAATTGGGTTGTGCAACAATTGCCCTGGCAGCTGCAGACAAGGTTAGATTTCTGGCTTGGCACTTGGGGTACTTGGGTAAAAGTCACCTGCCCTGTACCTCACCTTCTTATCTGAAGGTTTCTGTTCACCGCAACTTTTTAAGATCAAATATTCAATAGAAGCTTTTTCTTTTTTTGGAAGGGGGGTAGAGAATTGCATCAACTACAAACTCATTGTATGAAATTATGTCATTCATGAAAGCTCAATGGCACGAGGATGTTTGTTTTTCCACTTATGTACTTCGGTGGTATCTCGTTGGTATCCTTTCAACATAAGTTTCGATTACTCATCCAGAACCACATGCATGTGTATGTACATGTGTGTGTGCGCATGCTCGCATGTATGTGCGCGTGCGTGTGCGCGTGTGCGTGTGCGTGTGTGTTAGTGGCCCATGAAGTGCTGCTAGCCTAGAGCCCTGCACAGGCCCGGCGAGCATGCTGAGATTTTTTTCACCATCCCCATCATCACATCAATACTTGAGAGCAGACAACTAAACCTTATGAAAATAACAATTTGCTAAACAAATTTCTTTTTATTTTTCCTTCATACTTAGTTGTAAAGTTTCACTTCTTGTTGGCATATTCTAGTGTTTTATTTATCAATGAATTTTGTTATAATGGTAACTTATTGGTGGAAATTGCTCTAATTATTATTATTATCATTATGTCTCTTTATGTCCTGTATATTTTATTTATTTATTTTGTTGATGTTTGGTTAAATAATATAGAATGGTTAAAGATCACATTTCTTTTTAATTTTTATTTATAGATGCAAGGTAAGGAAAATGTTACCATATGGTATCTCTTGTCTCTTTCCAGGAAAAAATGGCTGCATTATCCAGTACGGTATTAATGCTTGTGTTGAAAAGCCATATAGGTTCTATGCATCTTTCTTTCTTTCTTTTTTTGGGGGGGGGGGGGCACCCTTGTATGTAGGAAAAGGCAGGAAAGGGCAGGGGAATTTTTTCATGACTTTGGTCAGATTTGAACTCAAAACCCCCTTCACAGAAATTGTGGGGAAGATCCCACTAGGCCACCCCTTTGGCTTTGCATCATTCTTGATAATGGGGAGTCCCTTTTAGCTTCGATGGTCCCCTCCCCCTTTTAGGATGCGTGGTGCAAATTTGATGATGAAGGTATTCTGTGGGAAAATGCTGTTCCTTGATGAAGATTTGCTTTTGGTCACTTCAATACAGGGGAAATCCTTGTAAGGTCTCTGCATCTGTTTTTGTAGGCTTTGCAAACTATTGATAATGAAATCTCTCAACTGCTATCCTTGAGAAGGCGGCATGGAGAAACTTTGGGTTCCTCAATATATGACGCAAGCCTATATGCACAAGGTCCATTGGGTTTGCCAGAAACGTTTCGCAGTATGCCTCAATTCTTATCCCTTCCACAACAGCGAGTCTATGAGGTATAAGATTGTACTTCATGCTATCTTGTCTTTAATTTTATTTATATTTTGAAGTTCTTTGATGGTCGTGGTAAATTAGCCTTCTGTGATTCAAATTTGCTTTTAACATTTCCCCTTTCCCACTTACTAAGGGTTTTTGAATGTCTACTTGGCCTCTTCTTTTTTCTGCAGTATTTTCTCTCTCTTTCATTGCAAAATCAACAGTTCAACCAGGGCACCGATTCTGCACTTGCTGGCCATTTTCCATGCTCTGTTGGGGGAGACTTACCACAAAGATTCAGTGCATCTTCACGTCGACTAAACAGCAATGCTTACTTGTCTGGAGTTGGAAACACCGGTTTTAGTAAAGGTGATCCACTAGTCAATCTTGCTTATGAGGAAATAAAACCATCCCCACCACAGATACTCAGGTATCTTTTTTTTTTTTGGCTATTATAGCTTCTTTATAAAGTGCAATGCCTGTACATTCTTGAATACTTGTGTTGTATATATCGAGCTCACATAGAGCTCTAGTGGGATCCTCATGGACAGAAAAAGATTGCAGTCAGTTTGATAATGATCGAATGACATTGCTTTGTTTGGCCTGAACTATGGAATCCCTTAAATATGATGAAAATGGATCTTGTTCTATCCTTGATCATAGATTTCTCTACAAAAAATATGAATCAGAATTGGAAGAAGGGGAAGGAGCCCTTGACGCGCAACGGATAGAGGAGGATTTATTCAATCACACGGTTTGGGCTCCTAGAATATGGAACTCTTGAGGCTTTCCATTTGATTGTATTGAAAGAGACACTGAATTCGGATTTTCCTATTGGGCCAGGTCATTTCGGTCATCTTTCCACTCTATAGATATAAGTACATAGGCATCAAGGTTGTCACTTTCAGCCCATTTGCCTCCCTTGCAACAGCCTGTCCCTCAATAAGATTTTAAAACTTTATTCCGTCCAACTAAAGGCTTGTTTCCATCTTAAAATTGGTCCAAGTGTGTAATCTAATTGTTCATATCTGTAACAGAGCACGGAAAGGGAAGTGTTATTTGTGATGAAGGATTGTTTTGTACTACTTTTGGTTATTATTTATCAGGTGTATTCCTCCTTTTATTAATTGGTCTTAAATCACAGATGCTTGTAAAATCTTTTTCTATCTGAATGCCCAGTGGCGATGTTTGATATGCAACTTGTGCTTTTCCTTGGCTTGCAGCTGCGTGGCTTCAAACCACATAAGATTTCTGGATGGTGGGCTGCAGCAGTTTCCCAAGGTTGGTTAAATCCTTGTTTCATCTTCATGTGTGCCAGCAGTTGAATCACAATCACTAAAGTCTTCTGCTGGTGGAAAGGTTGGAGGTACCCTTATTAAGTTGGTAGTTGTATGATACATTCTTCTACTGACAGTTGGTCTATTTGATAGGAGTCCGGAATTTCTTCACAGCCATCATATCTGTGCTCAGCTTCAGCTGGAACTGGTCTCTCAGAGCCTTTATTGGCTGTTGGAGATGCACTGGACAAATACGACAGAGTTGCATTGAAGGTGAGCTGTAATTTATGCTTGTCTATCACATCTGTCTTTTGTACTTTTGCTCTACTGAGTTTGTGTCTGACTGGTGAGAAGCATGCATTTGAGCCTTCTGGCCTATCATATGATTTCATGTAAGATGTGTTTCTCGTCTTGTAAGGTGTTAAGGTTCTATGTCTTTTGTTCACTAGACCTGCATGGAATTTTTATTAAATTTACCTACTTTAGCTAATGCATGTGACTTGATGTGTAGTTGTCCACAAGGGCAAACAGGATTGCTATTTTAATTTTTCTGCTGCAGCTTGCGCTTTCCATTGGTTATCTTTAGGATCTCCTTCTTTCACTTAGTAAGCTTGGTTCGTGCTTTTGGTGTTATTCTGGTTTTACCTCTCACTATACCTTTTAGTATTTGAATGTAAAATTGTTTCTTGTAAACCTTTGTAGGTCGTTTGAAAAACTTGTTAAGCCTGCATACATCATGCCTTTCTGTTTGATGCATTCTGATGCCATCTTTTTGTCCTTTTTGGAACCAGCTCAAAACTGCCTTAGCTAATGATGGTTGGGAAATAGAGATTCAGGTATCATTGTTTGTTTAGGGGAAGATAAAAACCTGCCTTTTGTTGTGAAGAGGGGGAAAACATGTTCTTTGTTATGTTTGGTTGGTGTATACATTATTGACATTCATTATTTCTTCCTTATGTGTTATTTTTCAGCCCTTTGTTTCTGAGATATTACAGATCATACTAAGAGGTAGCAACCAAAATGAGGCTGCTTTCGCTGTGGCACGAAAGGTATGCTAGTTTTCTTTGTAATTATGCTTGTTTGTACATTAGACTTCATTTTTTATCCTGATGCAGGTTTTCAAATCGTTGTGTGAGAGTGGAGATAACAGCTTACATGTTCATCTTTCCGTTCTTGCTGCAACTTGTGAGGTCTGCAAACCTGTGGTGAAGGAGCTTACTAGATGGGTATGTTGTTTTTCCCCGTGTGGGTTGGTGGGGATAACCGTTGGGTATGGCTATTTAAATGGTGTCCATACATGACAGCTGTTTTCTGGGGTTATGTTTCCAATTTTTGTTCTTTTTTTTTTTTACTTTGTTTAAAACGGTTGTTTAGTTCCGTTACTTCTCATGTTTTTAATTGCTTTGTTGTTACATTTGAGTGGGGAATATGAATTGCCTGATGGGCTTGATGTGGTTTAGTCTTGCCTTTTCTGCCTATTTCATACTGAGGGATTAATTACATATTGGGTTCAATTACATTATTCTTGGCAGCTGATTTACTCTGATGAGCACTGGAAGTTCAACATGGACGTTACTCTTGGCCTTATCCAGAGGGGATTGCTGCAGTTGGCTGAATATGATATTCATATGGCAAAGCTCCTTGATGCTGGAAGGAACAGTACGTAAATTAACATCGCTTTTCGTTTTAACCAAAGGTCTTTATCTTACCAGTTTCATGTATTATGCAGAAGCTGCGACCGAATTTGCAGTTTCTCTTCTCCAAACATTGGTGAACGTTGAGCCTAAAGTTATGTCAGAGCTCCAAAATTTAATTGAAGCCCTGTCCCAGGTTGTTCTATAACTGTATTATGACAGAGGATGTTGTCTTCGAATTTACATTTAATGACTCTTTTCTGGTTACAGCTTGCTCCAATGCCTGGGGTTCCTGAGTCATTGCAGCAACTAGCTGAAACTATCCGAAATCTTGCTGCTAATACTGCTAGCCTTCCTAGTGCTGCCTGTGAAAAGGATGATGAGAACCGATTGGCTAGAGAGGAAAAGGTCTGTAAGTTATGACACCATCAACAGACCTATAATTGTATGAAAGCCCTAAATGATTGAAGTTTTTGTTTAAACAGGTTTCTCAGTCTATTGCAAATGGTACAGAACGCAACATTACATCACAATCATTGCTTGCATAGCAGAATCTATCTCAAACAATATTCCTTGACTGTAAATGCATGGTTAATTGAATCCAGAACTTGCTTGTATTTGGCTCTATGTTTCGATATTTCAGTCCAATAAGTATGGGCAATGCTTTTTGTGGATCAATGGGGTGGCACCCCCTGGACTGGATCTTGACATATAAGCTGTTTTTTTTTTTTAAACAATTTGAAGTTATTAAATAATTGGAATTTGAATTAATTGTTGGCTTTGCTGCCTGCCAAACTTAGTATGTCTACGTCCAAGCCTCCCTTGAAGGGCAGTCCTGGCTGGCAGATCAGAGCTTAATTATTATCAAAACTAAGGGCATAAATAGAGTATTTTGAATTCTTGTTTCTATGCTCTCGCTTCAAGTTTGATGCATGGTTGTATCCTGCCATTCATGTTTGGGGCATGTGGCCGGTGTTTCTAGTTGAAAGCTTGACTGTGTTTTGTCAAAATATTTAATTATACGGTTTTAGTTCCTTCTGTCACAAGAAAGAAAACCATGTTGCTTTTTTTTGGGGGGGGGGTAGTGGGGGATGAATTTTCTGTGAGTTGTGTAGGAAGCGAGACATGATAGCTACAGCATCTATGTGCATTCCAGCTCACCAAAATTAGTGCAGTCAAAGCTGAATGAATGAAATATGGTGGTTAATGACCTTCGAGTTTTGGTTTTCCCCTGTAGTTCACATTTTCGGCGCAAGTATCTCTCTCATACTGTTTTATCAATGCATCTGACATTCTCTGACCTTTTTTTCGGGATGGTAGAAATATGCAGAAGTTTCTGTTGAAAAAGTTGGTGATGATTGGGTCGAACTATTCTCTTATTTCTGGTGAATGTTCCTATTGCAGGTTTCCTTGCTTTTTACAGAATGGTATCAGATCTGCAAAATTCCTGGTGGAAACAATGATCTCTGCGCAAAATTTGTTTCACAGCTATATCAAAATGGTTTGCTGAGAGGGGATGATCTGTCCGACCATTTTTTCCATTATCTACTGGTGATTTCAGTTGTTCAATTTTCATCCTTTTTTTTCTTAGTTCAAGTTTGCTGCCAAATTCAGTCATTTTTGTATTTCAGAACCTTTCTGTGTCACGTTGGAAGGTGAAGCAGTCATCTCAATCAGTGCAGTCATCCTTCCTCCCCCATTGATATCTACTCAAAACTAGTCTTTTCAATCTTGAAGGTATGTGCATCTACTTTGCAATATTCGCTTACATTTTATGTCATTGTACTTGACTTCACTTTGATTGGTTTTCCTAGTATTCCATAGTGGAACAGGAATCAAGCAAGCTCTTTCTCTTATCGAAGGTCTGGTTCTGAACTCTGAACTTGGTTTCTTGTCGCCGCCTCCCCAGTCCCCAGGGGTGCCACCAGCAAATACATTATGGAGTCAACTAGTCTTTTTTTTAAAAAAAAAAAGAACAATAAATAAAACTCCCGTATCCATTGTTTTTTGTGGCTTGTCAGAACCTGTGTTTGTTACTTTCTTCTCTTGAAAATCATATGAATCTAATCTGTTCCGCAGGTTTTAGCGGGAACTGTTAGAACGATTCAAGACAATCACGATGAGAGGAAAGAGAACTTCAATTCCAGCCCCTATTTGAGGCTGTTTGTTAATTGGTTGTCAGACATTTGTTCCTTGGAAGCTACACGAGATGATATGAACTTGCAGGTATTTCTTAGTTGTCATATACACTGTTCCCTCTCCCTCAGGTTGGTTGCTGCTGGCAATCCTTTACTAGTTGTTTCATGCTTCATTTCTTACCCCCAAAACGAATGTTCTTCTGTCATGGCTAATAGTGTTTCACATGTCAAGGTTCTGTCAGCTTTTGCGAATGCATTTCATATCTTGCAGCCCCTGAAAGCACCTGGATTCAGGTCAGAACTGATTGGTTTGTTATGGTCCAATTTTCATTTGCCTTTCAACTTCGAAGGTTTGCCATTCTGTGAATCATCTTGTCCATGTAGCCATCTGCAACATCTTTTTTCGATCTTGTATAGAACATCCTTTGACTGCCAATTATGTTTCTCTTGAATGACTTTTGCACCGCAAGATTATTGACCATTATAAACATCAGGAATTGTCCAGATTTTGTGGCACGGTTTAGTTGCTAGGTTTAAATTGTTTCTCTTCTGTTTGTATAATTTTGATTGCCTTTCTATTACATGGTCTCTCACCTCCAGAACTTTTTCCAGCTTTGTATGGCTGGAGCTGATTACTCACAAATTGTTCATGCCTAAATTGCTCATGGCCAACGGTCAAATGGGTTGGCCCTTTTTTCACCGCTTGTTGCTGGACTTGTTCCGGTTCATGGAGCCTTACTTGAGAAATGCTGAACTTATGGACCCGGTTTGGCTCATCCTTTTTTCTTAACAGATTGCTTATTCTATTTTTCATGTAACTAATTCCCTTGTTCGTTTGCAGATAAGGTTTTTGTATCAGGGAACCTTGAGAATGCTGCTGGTGCTTCTGCATGATGTTCCAGACTTTTTGTGCAACTATCATTTTAGCTTCTGTGATGTGATTCCTCCAAAATGCGTACACATGCGGAATATTATCCTCAGTGCTTTTCCTTGCAATATTAGAGTTCCAGATCCGTTTACTCCAAATGTAAAGGTATCTGATTCATCGGATGTGATATATATTGTACTTGTTGATAACAAAATCCCCGCTTAGCATCCTTCTTCTGTGGCTGGAAGTTCATCGATCTTTTGATGGTATCTTTGTGGGTAATAATTTGTCAGATGCTTTCTTAATATGGCCTCTACATATCTTGAATGAAGTTTTCCCTCTTAGAAGAACATCTTTGAGACCATGACTTCCATTCTGCAGATTGATATTCTGCGAGAGACAAGCAAAGCACCTCGTATTCAGTCTGAGGTTGATGCAGCTCTGAAGGCAAATCAGATGAAAGACAATATTGATGATTACCTCAAGGTTCTGATGTTATTTACTTTTTGAATAAATACAATTTTCTCCGGACCACTTCTGGGGACACAATCTCATCCATTCTTATTTGGTTTTCTTGTTCTGAATTGTAGACAAGGCAACAGAGATCCCCATTCCTGAGTAAACTAAAACAAAGACTACTACTGACACCTATTGAGGCTTCATGTTCTGGGACCTGTTACAATGTGCCTTTGATCAATTCACTTGTGCTTTATGTTGGGATGCAGGTGACTCTTTCTTTCGTTGCAATTGTATTTTCATATTTCCTTTTTGCATTCTCATTGCTAGCAAGTGCAATGATTTTATGGCCAATTTTTCGTGAATGTGGTAGCCAAATCTCTTCGTTGGCTAGAGGTCTGTACACTGCGACTCTGTTGATAGATTATCCCAGAATTTATGAATAAAAAGAATAATAAAAATGGCTATGCTGCCTCATCTTGGCTGGGCTTCTGGTTATCATTATTTATTATTTTTTATAAAGAGGACCAGTGTGCTGTTAATTATTATCAAGAAATCACCAAATGGTGGTTCCAGCTCTGGAGTCTCTGTTTAAGTTGGGTCTTTCACCATAAAATTACCTATTTGCAGGCTAGTCAGCTGTTGCAGCCACAAAATATCAGTCTATCTCAACCAGGGATTACCAATCTGTCTGTGAATGAAGCAGCATTACATATTTTCAAAACACTGGCAATGGGTTTGGATTCTGAGGGTTGCTACGTGTTTCTAAATGCCATTGCTAACCAATTGCGTTATCCGAATTCCCATACAGGGTACTTCTCCTACATTCTATGCTGCTTGTTTTCAGATGCACACCAGGTACTTCCTCTCACCTTTCTCAATCTTCAAATTCTTCTTTATGGTGAGCAGTTCTTTTTTTCTCCCTTCTCATAATTTGGCCTTTTGTGTTATCAAAAAAAAAAGGCCCTTAGTGGGCCAATGAGGGTAGGGTAACTTAGGTCCTGGTTTTCTTTTTTCCCCTTAGGTTGGGGGAGGGTGTCACTGAATGCCCTACTCTCGCTTGTCACAAAAGAGTGCAGACCTGCTTTTCTGGGATACAACAATTCAGGCCTGTTCTTTTCGCGGGTATATGATGGCTTCCCATCCCATTCCATGCACTCCTGCTCGTTCTTTCCCAGTCCTTAAGATAAATATTACCCCTTCCAGGCTTCCACTCCTTCCCACTGTTTCCCACATCTCCTTAAAGATAAATACTAGTCATTTCCACTTCTTCCCGCTCCTTCCCACATCTTCTAATGACAAAAACTAAGAAAATTCATTTCTTTTCCATTCCTTCTCACTTCTGCAGAAAAATGTTGTTCCTTTTCACTCCACTCCATTCTTTCCCATTCCATACCCGTTGTATCCCTACGAAAAGTACTGGTTTGACTCTGTGTTCTGATATTCATGTTAATGTTTCACTATTCTTTAAAGGAAATAATGCGTAGTGGCACTTATATGGTTATTATATGCCTCTTGTCCAACTGCCCATTAAATACAAGGGTAAAAGGGTCCAAGCCTTTTAAGGTAAGAGTTTTGTTGTTGATATAAAATAGAGATCAACTACTCTAGAACGCTGATGGTTCGCCTTCAATTTTTCCCTGCTATCTTCCGTTCCCACTCAAGGTAATGCTGTTTGAATTGCTAGAAGTAATGTTGAAATGTGGAGAAATACCTCAATAAATCGCCTTAATTTCACTCATTCAATCATTTTATTGCTGTAGCACTGTTGAATTGCCATAAGATGACATACCAGAATTAATGAACGGCATCATAACAAATCATTTGAATGGCCTTCCTCTGAGTTCATAACACAATCTACAAGTGCTGCTAACAGGTAATTGTTAAGGAGCAAATTACCAGAGTTTTGGTGGAACGACTTACTGTGGAAAAACCTCATCCATGGGGGCTGCTCGTTACCTTATCTGAACTTATGAAGGTTTCATTCTTTGTTGAACTCAAATTATTGTACAAAACTTAAGACAAGCATACCTCTCCTCAGCCCTCTTTTGTTGCTTTTTGTGCAGAACTCCAAATACAATTTCTGGAACGATTCCTTCACACAATGTGTACCAGAAATTCAGGATTTGTTGGAGAGTGCCTAGAGAAAATGAGGGTGCCCTAAGCATGTAAATGAAGCTAATGCCTGTCTCAGGAGGATCATCTGACAATACATGCAGAAGACATCTTTTCGTGGATCTCTAGTAGCACAGAAATCGAATGATTCATACTATTCTTTTTCACATCAGGGCATAAATGTACCTCTGCTGTGAATATTCAGACATGATTCACCAGAAACTGAAATTTTGGACCTTTAGGTACATGTGACCTCTTCACATGTATACATGCAACCTCTTTTCATCAAAGTGTTAATCCAAGCCTTATGTGCCTCTTGTACATGTGTCTTCTGTGCCATCCCCCCGGGCCCCCTCCTTGTACTTGCATCTACTTAGAACCAAAATCAGAAAACGCAGTTTAAAAGAAAAAAATGCTGCATGATTTGAATCAAGGGTTGTCATCTGAGACAGGGATGCAGCAGCAGGACCAAGCATGGAAGAGCATTGTTACTCTGGCTTTGTTGTCTTGGTTCTGCCTAGAAAGTCTGTCCATTTTCTTCAGAAAAGAGAGCCTTGCTTTTGCCTTTCTCCTCTCAGCCTCGACGTTAATTTCTGCAACTTTCTGATGCATATTCTGCACTGCCTTTGCTCGTTTCTTCTCCAGTTCCCTCTGTTGCACAGGAAAAAGACTGCAAGTTCTGTAACTGTCTTTGCCTAAGTCAGTTCTACCCTAAGATGATGTTTTTCGAATTAAACTGTGATTATGTAGTCATTTATTTGAGATTTGCTTTGGTACCTCAAGCTTGTCCAGTAGAAACTCATGTTCGTTCCTCTGCTTTGACTCCCAGTCATCAATTGCAGTCTCCTTCCTCCTCAGCCTAATCAATTCAGCAAATCGGCCGTTAGTTTGTAACACGTATCTTACATGAGAGAGAGAGAGAGAGAGAGAGAGAGAGAGAGAGAGAGGGAGAGGGAGAGACTGACTGATCAAACAGACGAGTATAGACAGCCTTCCACTGGGCACTATGCTCAGCGTTCCTTCTGTGACTCTGAACTTCAACCAAGAACTCATCATAAGGCTTAGGGCGACTGACTGGTGTTGGATGCTCCTCCACCTCCACCACTACGTCCTGATCGGTCCGTGTGAATTGCCCAGCTCTTCCGCTCTCTCGCCTCTTCTGTCCGTGACCAGCCATCTCTTCAGGGACAGAGGGTAGAACAGCGGCATGGCCTGAATTAGTAGTATTGGTCGTAGTAGTTGAGGAGTCATAGTCATGGTGATGGGTTGGTAATGAGCTAGCCAAACTCTTAGGGCTGTATGTGTAGGTGGCTCTCGGCGCATATCCATGGCTGTCAAATGCTCCTCCTCTGTGATTATGATCTTTTACTGACTCATAGATTGTTGAGATGCTCAAGCACTTGGGGCTCTGTTCTTGCTTCCTGAAGCTCATGCTTGACAACACACTTGAACTCTTTTGTACCCACAATAAAAAAAATGGCAACATTATAAGGTGTTTTGCAAACTTTTAAAACGGCACAAAAGAGAAAAAAATAAACAAATAACTTGGTGGTATGTTCTTCCCCAAATGCAAAACATATTGACATAATTGGATCAAGTACTGGATCAAGTAAACCCAAAAACATAATCGAATCAAGACCCCCCCCCCCCCAAAAAAAAAAGACAACACCCAGATGAAGACAGTGAACCCTCAGAAAAAGGTCAGGGAATGAAAAATGCCGAGAAGCTTTCACGTTTCAGAAGTAAATCAAGACAATCCAGAAGCATAATTAAACCCAGCAAAATAATCCCAACATTAAGAAATCACACAAATTTAACTTAATCTTACTCTACTTGTGCCCCATAGAAACAGAATTTTATATATTTTTTCCCCTCATTTTCACCAAATTTCCAAGATTTTGGCCATTCAATTCATCATTTTCCACAGAAAACAATCCAAATTCAGGAAAACAAGTTCAAGAAATGAGAAGAAAGAGAGAGTACCTGGTGAGTAGGAGTGTAGAAGTCTCCAGAAGCACGAGAGTAATCACAGGGAAGATTAGAAGAAGGAGAAGAGAAAATAGTCTCAGAATCAGCAGGAGAGCTGCAAACAGGGGACGGAGAGAGAGGCAGAGCAGCCATTAAAGAACCCAAGCTCGAACTCAACTTTAAATTCCTAGGTTTACTCTTACTGTTGTTGCGATTGATGATGATCACCTGATCAGATCTGGAAATCCCAGAAGATGATGATAATGCCGATGAATTCTTACCCTTCTTTCTCTTCTGGGTCGTCTTGGAAATCATCTTCTTGGTGATGATTAAGGGGCTCTTGCTGAAATCGGGCAATGGAGAAACATCACCACCACCTCTTCCATCTTCGCACCGATGGGTTTTCGCCCTGATCATCTCTTTTTTGCTGATTCTTCCTCTTCTTCTTCTCTCTGTTCGATTTCTTGGAGAGAGATACAGAGAGATTGGTAGAGTTGGATTCTTGAAGGGTATAATGGAATTCTAGGAACTCTGCTCTGTTTTTTTAGAAGAGATTGAGAGAGAGAGAGAGAGAGAGAGAGAGAGAGAGAGAGAGATCCGTTGAGCTCCAGGGGGACAGGGTTCATCTGCGCGGGTAATTTATCAATGCTGAAGGAGTTTTTTTTTTTTTTTGGGTCTTTAATTTCCTTTTTTTCCTATCTTTTCTTCTTTTTTGTTTTTTCGGTCTTGGGGATGAATGAATGATCAAATTTATTGCTACCCTCCCAAGGATTTTCAGGTGTCATATTTGCAGATGTGCTGATTTCTTTTCTTCTTTTGTTACACTTCAAGTATGCTGATCCTACATTTTGATTTTAATTTTTTTGGCATCCAAAAATAATTTGACCTCAAAAGTATCATGAGAAAATTCCTAAGCTTACATAATTTTTTTAATTATTAAAAATTGTATTGATATGAGTAAAAATGATTTCATTTTGGGCACCTTTCGTCAGGTGATCTTATGCCCCTTCTGTCTTGAGAATAAATCGTTACTAATTAGATATTGGAGAAACAGAAGCGGTATCGATGAGATAAGTAATTAATTCATATCTTAGTATCCTACATACTTCCCCCCCCCCCCCCCCCAAAGTTCACATTATCATTTAAACAGTATCTAATAGGGTTTGAAAGACGTTCCTATTATTAGACTTGACAAAAATAAATAGAAAATATGAAAACGGTGGTTGGTTTAGCACATTTGATTTTTATTTTTGCAAAAGATAAGCCCTTCTATTTTTCTGACTTCTATACTACTCCCATACTATCAATCACAAAATATCGAAGTTATATTGGTGCATATAAAGTAATTGGGGGTAATATTGGCACTAAAACAATTCAGTCGATTCCCCACTAAAACAATTTCAACAATTTGGATCGAAACTTGATCATCGGATAGAAAATATTAACATTGGCTCAAATTCAGATTTTGAGCTTGATAATCTATCATTCGGTCAATAATTTTTTGCACAAAGACAATTCAATTGATATTTTTCACCCCTTGAACAGTGCAATTAATATTTTTCACCGCTAGAATAACTTTAATAGTTTGAATTGAAACTTGATAATCGGATATAAAAGAGTAAGATATGCTCAAATCCAGATTTTGATTACGACATTCCTTCATTTGGTCCACCTTTTTTTTTTGCCACAACAATTCAAGCAACATTTTTTGCCACTTAAATAATTCAGTTGATGTTTTTCCTCACTAAAATAATTTCAAGATCGAAACTTGATTATCCAAGACAAAGTATTAAAAAAAAAACTCAAATATGAATTTTAAGCTCAAAACTACGACCATTTAGTTAATATTTTTCGCCATTTCAACAACTCAGTTGACTTTTTCCCGTGTTTTATGAAAAATGATTTACCTTGTACTACACAACGGACAATATTAGATGAAAATCAATTTTCCTTAGAAAAATATTTTTCACAAAAAATAATTTTTCAGGAAAATCATTTTCCTTTTAACCAAATACTACCTAAATATAGTGTCTTTAACACAATGGTTATTACAAGATTCTAAATGTTTTCACCACTAATAAGTTTAAACGTTTACCAGGTGTAGAAAGTGAAACCATTTGTTTACTCAAAGTCAAGGGGTTTAAATTCAAATTTCATTTATGACATCGAGGAGGAGAAGTCTGCCCTCTTTGGGTTTACTTTTTCTTTCGTTGGTCATTCATGTTGATTATTAGAGAGTTCAAATTAGTTATAAAGGAAGATATTACAATTAACTTACCTATCTCCAATATGACACACATAATTGGTCAAGTAGATAATGCCATAGTGAGCCAGATAAGTGGTTAAGGAGAAATAACATATTAGTTAAGTTAGTACATCTTTAATTCTATGTATGACTGTTTGGTTTTCAAAATGAAACTAACATAAATGAAGAGGATCTAGTCAGCTAACAAAGACTAGGAATTTAGAGAATTTCAAAATTGCTTAATTTTTGTCTCAAAAAATATACAATTAGTCAATAATTTTTTTCCCCCTTGAAAAATATCTAAGAAGCGTGAATATATGATTATTGATTCTTACTAATGATGATTTTCAAACTATAATATAGCATTAATTTTATTACATTTTTGAAACTAACGTTAGTACATTGCTACAGAAAGGTTAATCAAGTTCCGAATTGGCTTGTGAATCAAGGAGTTTCTTTCTCTCATGGGTCATCTTATGGATTCTCCAACCCCTCTTTTAGCTAGCATTCTCAATGAGGATCTATTGGGTGTTTAGTGGCCTCCAATGATTATAAATGCAATGTAGTCTCAGTTTATTTTTCATGAGAGTGTGCCCCCTTATGTAGACACGCCAAAAAAAAAAAAATAACTACACGCATAAAAACATAAATAATAATCATCCCATTTTCTTAAATATTATGGGTATGACATTCTATATTATCACCACAAAATTTTGACTTCAAATTTAAATCTCATTAGAGTTTCATTTGACTATGCCTATGATAGATATTCTTCTAAAAGGGCACCCAGGTAGTGCACATACCTTGATGAGAAAACATCCAAAAAAGACAAGAGATTAAAAACTGTAGATTAAAATCTCACCTGAAGGGGTGTAGAGTCTAATGTAGAAGTCTTACCCTTGAATTGCACATATAGAGACTAAAGGGCAACCCGGTGTACAAACATCTCGCGTTTACACAAGGTCCGGGAAGGGCCCTACCTTAAGAGGTGAATTGTATGCAGCCTAACCTGACTTTCTTAGTAGCTGATTCCGGGACTTAAACTCGTGATATTAATAATTCCTATTAACCTTAGATTTAAAAATCATATACTATATACTATTTCACATAAACGAAAATGAAAATTTAGAGAGAAATTTTAATTTTAATTCATAAAATCTAAGCTAACAAATAACCCAAACTTACCTTTTTTTTTTAACTATAGATATTTTGGACAAATGATTCGTATGCCATCTTCCATAGAAATTAGTACGATAGGACTGTTCCCTCATAAATAAATATAGGAAAAACTACCACCAGGTATTCGATTATTTTTAAAATTACTGATACTAACTCCTTCACAAGCAAGTGTTGTTTTATTGTGGGTCGGCGTCCGATATGGAAGTGAGCCATAAATGTAAGTGGCTAAAATGCCATCCACTTAAAAGAACTACAACGGCACTAAAAATTTGTTGGAAAAAATTTAGAGTCTACATAAAAAAGGCCACAAGTGTACATCTTTCGCTATAGTACTTGAAGGTCGCCTCCTTGGAGACAATGGAAGGATTTAGGTCACTTAGCACGAAATTATGCTATTCTAACATCATTGTCGATTTAAATCAAAAGCAACTAAAACTATATATTATAAATCAATCTAATTCCAAAGTTATTCTAACATTACCTACCATTCAAGAAATTAACTCTAATCGAAGTGACATCTCTCCATCACTTAACACATCCTAAATGAGAGTTTCAACACAAATTAACAAGCCACAGAATAGAAAAAAGGCAGAACAGAAGGCTTTAACCAAACGAAAGCAGTAGGCCTAGCAGCAGCAGTACGCAAGCATCGAAACAGAGCATCAAAACCAGACAACATTCACCATCATCAGCATTCAAATTCCCAGTGGCAAAACGCAAGCAGCAGAACCACAAGACATTCAACATGAATTGAAACTAACTAGCCACATTACTGAGCAGCAGGCCTAGCAATTTAATCACAACCCCAGACTACGAAATCATCATCTACTATCATATCTACGAAAACTGCAATGAAACTTAATCCAGAACAGCTGCATACAACCAAACAAAATATCTCTGAACAGAACAAGAACTAAGCAACAGGGAGGGGGTTTCAAACCTAGCTTCGATTCAGCTTTAATAGCCACCAAGAAGACTACCAGAATTGAAGATGCTTAAAACAGAGGAGTGCCAAAATTGAAGAACCTGTAAACAGGGCCTCGAACGAATACCATAATCAACCTCAAACCAAGCCCAACTTTTGAAAATTTCACACTGTTCTTGTGAATACAACCCAGAATTAACAAAATCTAACCTAATTATATGAAATTGAAAGCCAAAAACAGATCGAAACACCAAAACCCTAACCGAAATTTCTGAAACCTTAATCGTAAAAATTGAGAACAAAATTAAATTAAATTTAAAACTTAAACTAAACCTACCCTAACCCCAAATTACCTACCATTTCTAATAGCGCCGCTGCCCTTCAATTTATATCGAGCCCTTCTTACTCTTTCACCGTCGATTTGGCCTAGATGTGGATGGTGGCAATGAGGGACAGCAGTAGGTTGTGCTGGCAGCTACTGGAGCGTCGATGGTGGAGGCGTTGTCGATGAGAGAGATAGAGGAGATGGAGAAGAGATGCGGATGAAGAAGAAATGGCGATGGGTTGTCTGGGTTCTTTGGGTTGGGGCTTCGGATTGTCTTAATCGAGAGGAGAGAGAGAGTGACGGGGAGGGGAAAATACTACCGTACAAATGTATGTACCTTACTAAGTATATATGCTGCGCGTGCAGTGCACAACTTCTGATCTATAGCAATTAAAAGCAATTTAATTTTACTTATTGACACAAAAGATTCACTGCAATTGGGGAAAGATCCCCTGTAGTTGGGAAAAGATTAACTACATTGCATAAAAAATTCATTAGATCAAAATTAAGATGTAAAACTGCAGAGTAAATGTTGGTATTACGTTGTCCATATTTCACCATTGCCATTGTTGCGCCACAATCGCAATGTGGCTTACATATGCTTATATAGCTTAATGGTGCACATATGCTTCTATAGTTGTGTTGATATGCAGATATTCTTTTCAATGTTTCAGAATAAATATTACTTTGTTGTGTGATTCAATTTCTTGGGAAAGAATGTGAAGATTGTCCATTCTGTTAGTCATAACAATATGGACAATTGTGTTATTTTTGTTTGTGTCAGCCTCTTGGTAATTTTCTATATTGGCACAAAAGGTTCACTGCAATTGAGGAAAGGTTCCCTGCAGTTGGGAAAAGATTCACTGCATTGCATAAAAGATTCATTTTATCAAAATTAAGGATTTCGTTATTACAATCGTCCCTTTGGGGAATTTCGTCGAACACCTTATGTACAA
The DNA here is from genome assembly GCA_017589665.1 of Selenicereus undatus. Lineage (NCBI taxonomy): Eukaryota > Viridiplantae > Streptophyta > Magnoliopsida > Caryophyllales > Cactaceae > Selenicereus > Selenicereus undatus. Next base: position 6,037,639 of record JACYFF010031954.1, on the reverse strand, counting down.
CGATTTCTGAATTTAAAAATCGCTCTAGGTAGATATACTTTATATTGAATAGATGATAAATAATTGATTCGATGAAGATCTTTTGAGTGTTAGATTCTGCCAACAATGTTCAAATAATCATTCTAGAGGTTTTGTGTTTTTCTGAAATTTTTTTTTGGGTAGTTTTGATTGAATTTCACAATAGGACATAATTATTTGTTAGGTCCAATTAAACACCTCTTTATATAGGTGTGTATATTACCATGGTACATAGGTATGTACCATGGACTAACTGACAGGGAGGGGGATTAAAGCTCATGCGCTGTGCACACCTGGGGAAAAAAAAAGCGCTGGGCCAGTTCATTGCTTTGGGCCAGTTTCTTGCAATTCGGTCCAATTTTCCATTCCCGGCATTTTCCACCATTTTTTCTCGCATTTTCCTTGCATTTTTTCATATTTATTCAACCTACAAAATAATATAAAATCAAATAAAAATCTTAAAAATACGATTATAACGAGCATATAATAAGTGTAAAAGTACCTTAAAAATAACATATTTTTGGTACGAAAAGGCCAATGTTTCATCTTTTTCAATATCCACCCTTTCCATCTCATGCTCTGCTTCCCTATTATTAAATATTTTTTATTATTTTTGTTCAATTTTATTTTATTAGGTTCTATTTTATTTTATTTTATTACTTTGATAGAAAAAGATATAAATCCTACATAAATTAATTAAATCTTGGGTCAAAAATCCTGCATCATTTATATGCATGCGTATATAAATATTTATATTATATAGCTATTTGTGTCAAAATGAGTTAAATAAGCTCATGTTTATTCAAGTCTTTCAATTTGAATAAGTTTTTTGTACGGTAATTTCTCATGACTAATATATTTGATTGAACCTATAACCATATAATTAATTTAAAAATAAAAAATAATTAAGTAGGAATTAGTTCATAAGTATGTTGTAATTGTTAAATGGGGACATTGGGTATATTTTTCTTTTCTGATTTTCTTTTGTGCCATTGTTTTCTTATTTTCCAATCAATATGATTTTGAGCATGTCTTTGTGTTAAGCAAGAAAATTAGATTAGCTTATTATTTCATTGATATATTGCAATGATGTCATTATTTATGAATATTTTAAATACTTGTCTTCTAATTTGGTTTAATATATATAAATATAAACACACACACACCCTTTTATATATAAATCTAGAAACCCCCCCCCCTTTTCTACTTTACGTTTGAATTTGATGAGATTATGTGAATTTTGACCAAAAAAACCTGAGGGTACTTGAAAGAAAGTTGAAAGGACTCCAAGACCAAATAGATCCAAGTTCAGCAGGAAATACAGTCTAGTTAACCCGAGTTGTCATAATAGGTCAACCCAGGTTATTACATATGGTCAACCTGGGTTAACGTGTATGTTTTGAAAACTTAATATGCTTAGTGACAACCAGCATATTTGTGGGCCTATCTAGTTGGCAATGAATATTGCTTTCTAGATATTAGTCATAGAGTTCACACACTTGAACCCTAGTTCTTGATATTATTCTTAGAGCTTACACCTAAACCATAAAGCCTAAATGTTAAACTACAAACTTAGGATTTCGTATCATGTTTATTTCTATGATAAACCCTATCCCAAAACTGTAAATTACCTAAATTTTTTTTAAATTTTCTTTATTTACTCCATGTTCCTTTATTTATTTCTCCTTATTTTGGTTTTTTTTATAAAGAAACCCTTACAAAATAGGAAAAAATAATTTATACACGAAGTGAAAAAGCTATTCAGTGTGACTTCCAATTCCGTTAAATATTAGAATTACTTCAGTGGTAGTCTTTTTTGAATTGGAGAAAGACTAACCATCAAAGAAAATAAAAGTTAGAAATCATATATGATTTCCCTATTTTTCATTATTCGAGTTAAAACACATTTTGTTTTGTGCTATTAAATCAAGAAATTACTTAAAATTTACATAATCTCATATTAAGTGTGACATTTGTGAGTAGGAGATATAATGTTTATTATGATACAAACAAACAAGATGCAAAACTCTGATATTTATACTTTAATATTATCTAGGAATTATGGTTAAGGTCAAACTCCATGGCTCAACTATCAACAATAAGAATTTTAGGGTTCAAGTTTTGTGATTTAGGGTTTGAAATTGAGCATTTAAAGTTTAGCATTAAGGACTTACCATTTGAGGTAATAGTTTATGGTTGGGGTTTAAAGTATATTTTAACATTTTCGATAACTCTAAGTTAAGAAAAATTTTAAAAAATTAGCAATAAAATAGAAAAAGTTATTTCAACAATATGAAAACAGCTTTTTAAAAATACAATTAAAACATTATATTTCATTCAAACAGTAACAAAGGTGTTTCTTATGTAAAAATAAATGAACAGATCATAAACTTAATAAAGTAAACTAAAAATTAAAAAAATGAAAATTTTCGAGTAATGAACTAGAATGAAAATTTAATTGCAATTTTTAAATTTATATTTGAAATTAGAAAATAATATCTTAAAATTAATTTATTTATATAAAAAAAATATAGGGATAAGATTTGATGTTCTTGTGAGATAGTTAAGCAAATATATAATATTAGTTATTCTTGTAAAACATAATTCATTATTGGATATTAAAGACACTCTTCTAAATACTATTATTAAGGAAAATTTTTAGAATTAATTCCCTTTTTAATAAAAGATAAGTTTAATCATTAACAAATTACTTTTGTAAACATAGATTTTAATTAAAAAAATTATATTATTATTATTTAAAAATTATTTCATTGTATTAATAGTTTGTTAATTTTAAAGTCAATTTAATTGACTGCATGAAGGAAGAGGGGGAGCAAAAAAAAAAAAGAGAGAGATTGGGGGGGGGGGAAACTGGTTGCAAATAGATCACCTTAAGTAATATAAAAATTGTTGGTGGAATTTCCCATTAAATATACAAACACAAAGTGCTTAAAATATTTTACCCTTGAATTTTTAGTCAAGGTTGGAAAATATCCTTACATTATAAACTTGAAGTAAATACCCTTTGATTAAAAGAAAATATTTTATTTCTTTATAACTATTGGTGATGTGGCATCTAAAAAAATGAAGTAGCTTAATTGAACAATATGTACCATGCTAACGTGTATAAAGAAATAAAATAACTTAAAAAATTTTGTAAAGCTGATAGATTATTTATAGGATAGAACCACCAAAAAAATACACTTGCCATTAGAATAGAATAACCCAAAATCAAATCCAAAATAATATATCCAATTTTTGTTCCAACTCAAGTTGATATGTTCCATATTGAACTAATGCAAAACTTGTCAAGTCATATTGATAATTGTATTTTACTACTAACGTAATTGAACATATTTTTGTTATGACAAACTCAAATATAACAATCTACAATTTAAAATCATATCTATGCTCCTTTTAACCAAAAGTTAATATAACATGGATTTTTTTTAAAAAATGAAGACAACTTGTTAATTTGCTTGCATATAGGGAAAATAATTTCCGTTAACCTTGAATAGCTAACTAATTGAGCATAGGTCAAGTTCAAAGAAAATTATTTTATGATCAAATTATATTCAAATATGCAATCGTTTTTTTTTTTAACTTAAACTTGTCAAAGTAAAAAAAGAGATAAATTATAGTTCATACGTCAAAGTATTTTAATTCGGTTTAACTAGAACGTGGTTAAGAAGAATTTTATTCGATACAAGGCCCACCGTCTAAGCCTGGATTATACTATATTTTGAGTTTGAGTTTAATAATTAAGAGTTGATTAATCTTAATTTATTTTTTAGAATTTTAATTTTTATGAATAAAGCTAATAAGTATCATTGTATGTTAAATCACTTCTTTTTTTTCATATTGATATTTTTTCTATCATTAACAGTCATATCATTAACAGTCATATCACAAAAAAAATAATAAAAAATTAAAATAAAGGATACTCTTTTCAATTTTTAAGTTTAGAGGCATTTTGCTTCCTTCAGGACAAGTTTGGAGGCATAATGTTTTAGGAACTCATACAAATACACGCGCAGCTTTTCACTGCTTCTCTGTAACCCCTTCTCTGCAACCATTCCTTCAAGCTTCCGGCCATGGAGCACGAAAATGGCGCCGGCTCCGACGTTGAGTGTTTGACATGCTTGACGAAGCTTACACCACCCTTTTGCGGCTCAGATGCCTGTCCTCATTGGTACCACCCACTATCATTGCCTCACATTGTGGGTTGCCGAATGTGAAGGTAATGTGCCGAGCTGCCCCCACTGTCGCCTGCTAATGTCGGGGTGGATAAATTGGTTGGACCCGGAAGCCCACAGGAACCGGACGAGTATCTGGAAATCCCACCGGAGGACCAGCGCATCTTCAGCGAACTTATAGCGGGCGTCGCCGACCAATTAAACCTACATTATATATAATATATTGCATAATATATAATATAGGGTCAACAACTGGCTGCTGGAGAATGACGGCCTTCGAGCAGACTTGCACGACCCCGATTTCGGTGACGCTGGTGGCAAGCAGCTGCCACAGCCCGATGAAAACCCTGGTACTGTTGGTGATGAGGATGAGCCCGAGCCACAACCCCAGCCCCCGCTGAGTGATTGGTGACGTATTGCACAGTCGTACACCCTAATCTCTCTCCCCCACCCCCATCTGAGAAATAACTGTGAATACCCCAAGAAAATACCTAGAGTTCCGATGGTCGATTTCGCTTGGTATGGTCAGAGGGAATGGTGATTTTGTTATTTCCATCATTTCTCTCCTCTCTCTGCTACTAAACTAGGGTTCTTTTTAGTATATGCTCAATCAGATTGTGGATCGATTGTTGATAATTGATTGTCGACTCACCTCAGCGATTGTTTTGGCTTTGATGTTACGCTAGTGGTATACTCTGTTTCTAGTTCATTTTGGAAATCACACTTTGTTCGTCAGTATACTTTCTCTCTATTTCTGTTTTTAGCTTAATATGTTCAATCGAATCTGTTTTTACCTGCAAAATATTCAACCGAATCGTTAATGTTCTGTTTTCTGTTGATCGAAATTGTTAAAATGGAATCGTTTATGAGACGATTGGGTTATCTCTCTTTGTTTTTGGCATTTTAGTCGACATTACCTGTTCGTTTCGCAATTTGCTTCGTCATTATTCATTGCCTGGGTGTTTTTTGCTGGTGTCAGGCCGAATCCTGTTTTTGTTGAATCAGGTTTTTAAAACTTTTTTTCATTTGGTTGCCTCCTCTCTACGTACATCCAAGAGGCCACTGGGTCAGTTATTAACCAAAATAACTAGCTCAAGTAAATAATTTGCCAAGAATAATCGAATAGGCAAACACGTTGTTGCCTCGTTGCTAAATAGGCGGCCATATAAACAACCAACTATTAATTTTTTGATATTAGTATTCAAGTCCTCTACTTTGTTTTATGCCAGAATAGGGATCAATCTTGCGGTCAAAGTATGGTCAATCTATCAGCTTAATCCTTATTAAGAACTTGTACTTTTCGTAGGTAAATTAAGGTGGATAAAGAGTAAAGTGGGTTGAAATAGGTTGATGTGCGTTGAAGTAGGTTGGATTTTTTTTATGTGATAAATTGAACTTGATTAAAATAGTAGGAGCGGGTTAAAGTAGCTTGAAGTGGATTGAAATTGATTTAAGTAGGTTGAAGTGGGTTGAAATTGATATTTTGAAATTCACCCACAAAAAAAGAACTGGCCCTAAATATGCTTCGTCTTCATGTGTTTTGGTGCGACAAAATTAGCAGTTTGGACGCCACATAATTGTTTAAGTGGTGGATATTTGCTCTAATTTAATTTTTGGCATATACTTATTGAAATGAGTGCTTAAAGAAAATGCGGTCAACCGACTTGTAGGAACACTATTAATGAGCCTTGCAATTTGCAAAGCAATCCAATTATTCATTCGACATTATTTGGTTTTTAAGGGGCACCCTCCTTTCTGTTATGTGCCACTAATATCTCTTGGACCCGAGCTTTTTTTGAACAGACAAGTAAATCCTAATCAAACTATGGATCGACCTCCACTGGCCTATTTGTTGTAGCTTATGATTTGCATTCCATTATAGTTTTTTTGCTTTGTTTTTTTTTTAAGGGACGGAGGGGGTACACATCTATTACCTACTATTTCTTACCTACTATACCTAGCAAACATCCACACGCTGCTACGGAATTAAATTTTTTGAAGAACTAATAATACTTTGAAAGTATCATTGAATAATTGTTAATTTGACATCAACATATATGTACCACATCAGTTTTAGTATAGACTCTATTTCAAATGTACTATACTATACTATACTACATATTTTTTAGGGGATGAAATTAATTTTTAAAAAAGATTATAGGACTGTTCATTACAAGAAATGTTTGCCAAAATTTAACTATTTATTTATTTGGTATGGGTGAGATGTTTGCCAAAAAATTTTAGGTGCAATACAAAGTATTCTATAACTAATAAATCATTCATTTAAATTATGTCAGTCAGTAGAATTAAAACAAACTTGTCAATTGAATCTTTGCAAAATACCTAGATCTTAGTTTTGGGGAAGGGGGTTAAGAGATGATATGAGTTGTCTGTGGTGTGTCACTTCTAGCTTTTGTAAAGATGACATCAATAGAATTTACCATTGTTCTTTATAAGAATTTTCATTAGAAGATTTAAATAATAGGACAAAATGGTGAAAAGTAGTAACAATTTATTTTTTATTGTCTACCACTCCTCCCCCACCCCCCGCGCGCCCAATTCATCTGTTTCTTCTAAGAAAGATCGTACGAATGCAAAGAGAATAATGAGATGTCCCTCCTACCATCAAACTCAATACGATGAATCCTTTGGTTGCAGGGGAGAGAAGGAAAAACAAGTAGTCAATTTTAGATGATCAAAAGCAAGTCCGCAAACGGTGACTGCTTAGGGCTATCAAGATAAGAGAGATTCTAAACATCGGATGATTAAACAAGTACTATACAATCACGTTGCTGCATGCTAATGATAGCTTTCGTATTAAAAAAATATAAAAATTAAGGCATCAAGAGTCAAGACTCATGGCTTGGCTGCCAAGATTCAAGACTAAGAAAGGAGCCCCATTGTCAGTTAGTGTCTTCTATTTTCTTTGTATGCGAGTGGCTTTCTGACACCCCAACAAAATCAAAAACCCCTTAATTTCCTTGTCTTGTAAACTCTAAGGGTTGAAAAGAAGGAAAACACGGCTAAACATTGCACAAAAGATCTCACAAGACATGAGGGGATAAGGTCAAATCCACCGTTAATTACAAAGCCGAGATATCCAAGTCCAAGAGGATAATACTCACAATATTATCACTTAAAAGCATGGTTTAGGACAAAATGCCTACCGAAAGTAGGACTTTCGTCTTAGTTCGACATAAACCACCAGAGTACTCACCCATCGCCAAGACAAAAACCTGTGATTGTCACTCGCAGCATTTAGAGTCAAGATCCAGACATAGGTACAGCTGAGTTTTATTACTCGAAAGGCAAGCAACGGATGAAAGATGGATAGCAGTTGAGGAAATCGTCACGCAAACAAGGCAACCATCCTGGCAACCAATCTTGGGACAAATACGATCGCATATCCTTCCTTTCTTCATTGGACCCGAGTTTATCCAGTAGCTTTAGTAAGTGCCTGGGGACCTCTCCATTCTTGAAGATCAGTGAAAACATATAGAACAAATCAATGAAATCATTTCCAACTGCCCAATGCCTCAAATCTTCAACTTGGTAACTCCTCATGTTTTTCAGCTGGCTCACGGCGTGAGGGTTGAAAACCAACAGTCTGTCTACTTTGCATACCAACTCATTCCTCAACTGGCATGCTTGTATTTTTTGCATTTCCTGCCCCAAGAGTCCACGCCGAACAAAAGAAAAATACAAAATTCAGAAAAGGGAAGAAAAAGTTCAAAAACAAAAGGGCATACATCAAATGTAGGAAGAAATGAACTGTTTAATTGATTATCACCTGCCCACCGCCAGCCTCACTTTTTGAATCAATATTATGTCCAACCAGTTGAGCAAAGGAATATTGGTTGCCACTATCAGAACCGAAAATGACAAGAGTCTTCGCAAAATCCACCTCATTCCCCTGATCATCAATCAGGACACCATAGCGCAACAACGAGAGTAGCCAGCCATACACTGTAATGTGCGCTTTCTCAATTTTATCAAAATAAAAAATGCTGTATGGATGTTTCCTGACCGCCTCCACTAGAACCAATTTTTCTTTATCATTGCTGAAGGTCCTGCAGACGACAATAACATTAATAAGGTTATAATACCACATGTGCACATAACCCCAACTGTCATATTGAAACTATTTCATATGCAGCATCTAAAAATGGGAACAAAGTCCAACTCTAGTACATAGCCCGAACCTGCATGCCTTACCTCAGTGGACTATTCCTGAAATGAAAAAGTGACCGCTGATCACTGTACTCAGACATGTCTATTGCAAATATCCTCACCGTGTCATCATTAGCAAAATTCTTCCCAAGTTCATTCAAAAGTTCTTTCTTGCCATCATCCCGTAGGCCCAGAAGAAGGAAAGATGCAGCAGAAGACCGACATGGCTTCAGTAGATCATCCGATATAGTCGTAATTATCACAGGGCATTCTGAACTGCTATCCAATCCAGCATGTAAAGCTTCCTGCTCAGTCTTTAATCTTTTGATCCCCCTGTCCACACTATCAGTTTCCCTAACTGGAGAGCCTAGTGCTTCCTGTAAAGATTACCATCAATAATGGTCAAACTAGAGTATCAGCCACCAACAAAATCATTAATAAAACTGCAAAACAAGAAAATACCTTTGCTGCTGACCCCAAATCAGAGGCAGTAGATAATGCATTCCCCATTGGTACTTTGGTTTCCCCTTCTAGAGACCCTAGTGCATCCTGTAAATCTCACGCCGTCAATAATGGTGAAACTTAACAGTCACTAAGTCCACTAACAACTAGAGGTGTAAGAGAAATACCTTTACTGACTCAAGATCACTTGCAGCAGACAATGCCTTCCGGAACAGGGTAATAACCTCCTGCTTTGCTCCAGATCTCGAAAAATCATGGAGTTTTTCGATCAAACAAACAATACAGTGCTCCAAATCCTTCCCTTTCTCGTAGGCAAGCCTCATAGTAGCAGCACAATGCTTGAATTTCTTGGCACGAGAACCTCTGCAATGATCTTCCCTACTCTCTATCATGTATGATAGCAACGTTGATCCCGCATACTTGTCCACCAAAATTACTGAATTGTCATTAATAGCTCCCTTATTCATCAAGTTCACCAGTACAGGTCTGACATTCTTCTCCAGCCAACATTTCACCGCCTTCTCTCCCTTGAACAATTATGACAGCCAAGGAAAAAATTCGATAGTAGAAGCAGGGAACTTGTCCATATAGATCGTCACTACATTCACACTTCAGGAAAGACATGCTGGCAAGCCCATAGATGTAATCAGGAATTTGACAATTCTAAAAACACATGCATAGACAATTTACTTTTGCAACCATCATAAGGCAAGGCAAGTGAACAAACAAATTCATCAGCCTATATAAGATATCCCAAAAAATGCAGGACAATTCAAGGGACATTGGATTAAGAAAATACAAATGAAAGAAGAAAACAGAGAAGACACACTGGACAAGGAGACTCAAGGAGAGTTAAAGAAAGTACAGTGAAAGCATGGCAAACAAGGGCTACCATTACTTGAGGGTTGAGACGGCAAAGGACCAAAGTTAAGGGCCACCCAATGTTAGGGACCACCCCATATAATTATGTCCTCCACCACCATACCCCCCCAAAGAGCCACCTGTTGCTCTTCATCTCTCTTGAAACTTACA
>JACYFF010031954.1:5976511-6027751 GCA_017589665.1 Selenicereus undatus | reverse complement strand
CCCCCCAAAGAGCCACCTGTTGCTCTTCATCTCTCTTGAAACTTACACGCATGTGTTTTTCCCCAGCTTTCCCCTTTCCTTCTCTAACTTGGATTTTTTATTTGATTTCAAACATAAAAAACCAGAAGTATGACCAAATGAAAATAAGCCACAACCACTAACAATAAAAACAACTCCCAGTCATGGTTTAGGAAATCCCAACTTCCCAAGTATAAGATACTTTAACAGCAACACAAGTCAGCAACAATGAAATTTAACAAGTCCAGTAGAAACTAAACATCAAGGCCTCCAGACAAGGTTGAAGGATATACATTAGCCTTATCTGCACGCCACATAATCATCCCCAATGCAGCTTCAGATGGGTAGAGAATGAGACGTCCGTCGCAAAAATCTTCAGCCATTTCTCTCAAGATAGTCCTTGCATATGATGCAAGAAAAGCAGGATTTTGCAAACCTAATAGAGCAACATCGTCCACCAATTGCAATGTTTCAGCATTCACACAATTGCTTGCCTGCCATAACGTTGAAACAAGCACATCAGTTCATACTGAGTAATAATAGAATTCACCAAGATAACCAACTGATCATCACATCTCACCTCATTGAACATTGTCACGCACCGGCAACTACCTTGAGCTCCAGAAGAACTTGGAGTCGCACCCAAATATGACTTGAAAGGATGATCACGCAGCACCTTTATGCATTGACAGGGCATCAGTACAGACGGTGACACATCTTGTAAAATTATAAGAATAACCGACTTAGTGAAATCAGTCGTAGCATCGCCTTCATATGATGCATAACCAGTTTCTAAAATCTGATTTAAGATACGGATAGCAGAATCTTCAGCCTGTCCTATTTTCTCAAAAATGATTACACCATAGGGTCTCCTCCTCACATCTTCAAAGAGCTTTCTCAGACTGTCATGTCTGCCGGTGCTATAAAGAAAACAAAAAAAGAATTATACCCATGTTTGCAACAAAAGGCAAAGTTCAGCTCGTTACTAACACATACCCTGAAGTGCTGCCATCAGATTCTGACAAAGTGATTCGGACAGAGACATCACTGGTGTCAAAAAGCATCTGAGATAGAGATCTTGCAAATTCTTCCCAGTACTGACCTGAAGGATCACACAAGAGAAATGACCCCACAGGCTTACATTTATTCGAAGCATCATTACTGCGCCTCAAGAAACTATAGGCTACAGCAGCTACAGCTTGCTTCTGTCCGGCGAATTTCTGCATCAATGCAGAAATTTTAAATAGGGGTGGCATTGAAAACACATAGAGCCAGGAAGACGGTTCATTCTTTACTTTCCTTGCTACCTACACCAAACACAAATATCACAATTAGACGATCCCTTTCCATTCTTTTTGTTTTTTTTTTTTTTTTTTTTGCTTTTGTTTGTGTTGAGGGATGCATGGTACAGAGTCAACAGATATTATGCAAGCTTCAATATTTGAGAAAAAGAATATGTCCACCACTATAACATATAGCATTTGGAAGAGGAGATCGATAGGTGTTCTGACTGCCTCTCTAGTCTCTCCTAAGCCTAGCACTAAATGAGGTTGCAAAACCTTGAAATTCACCACAATATACAACAAAATAGGTTAATAATAAGACCAAGGTGATGAATGAGAAAGCTTCACAGGCATGCACCCTGATTATTACATTTGATAACATTCAAAAGCAAGCATAGATAACAATCCTTATGTAAGAAATACATACCCCTGTTGCATATGTCCTAAAAGCCAAAGTATTTTGAAGCAAACCATACGCCAGGCCACAAAATAAAGCTGATTAACCAAGTGTTACAAAAACATATTGTAAAAAGTGATGCACCCCTATGATACTGACTTCACAATTAAGTTCTAGTCATTTATGCTGGAGCCATAACATACCACCATGTAGCAGACAGAGCCACACCATTGAATTATGCATTGACACTACTCTAGCCAAGTTCGTTTTTATTTTCTACTCACCCTAATCATGTTTAAAGAGACGTAACGCTTTAAGCTCCCTCAAGAGTGCATAAGCATATCGCATTCCGATGAAATACGATACGGCAATAGACTTTATGCTTACCTCTATTTCTTCCGTTACTTTTGTTCTGCAATGATTAGGGGCATGAAGACATCACACAAGCCAAATATCATAGAAAGCAAATACTGTGTATGAGGTTCTCAGTACAGGGGGAAACGCTGCAAAAAGTTGGGTTAACAACTCATCGACTAGGATACAATCTTCCACATTATACCGTGTGATTCTGCGTGTTTTGATGCTTTCTTATCATAAGCAAAACCAATTACTGAGTATCCCAAGCGGAAGGAAGACAGCGACTGAATGAATGAACACCATTATCTTCATAAAGACCAACTAAAAGATTGAAGAAAATTATCACATTCACAAGGCAAACATCTAAAGTTTGTTGAAATTTGAACTCAGTTTCAATATTATCACAAATGACCCATAAGTGTCAAGCAGATTATGGTCTGCTTGGCTCAACGTTACCAAGGTCAAAGATCGCTCTGAACAAAGAAACTTATCCAGAATCGCAATAGACAATTCAATTAGCCTCCCAGGATGAGGGATTAGCTTCACTCAGGCTACATTGGATAGCAATCCAAATTATGCATTCCATTAAAATAAAATAAAATATAGGAGATTGCTAAAAGATGCTAAATTCCAGAGAAATCTGTATGTCAATTAATTAAGAAAGTAATTACCACATTAACTGCAACTGCCTTACAGATGCTAAACTGCTTCTTCTTCTTTTTTTCAACTCCCACAGCTAATACCACTTCATTTTTTACATATACCCAATTCCCCCTACCTTTTTTAATCCAAACCCAAAAAAAATCCCCATAGCTCTTGCCTACTGAGTGCTTTTCCAGTTTTCGCGAAATCAAGTCCCCCTCTCAAAAAAACATGACTAATCGGTATGTGGTGATCTCTAATGTCTTTATGCTGTAAAGGATAACCAATGTACAAGTACAACAAGAGCACAACTGATGCAGGATAAGGATAAAGGAGAATTAAGAAGATATGAATATATCTTAATATTGGCATATGTGAAGTATTTTTATAATTTATTATCTTTGTAGGTTATCTTTTAGAATAAAATCTTTTTATTTTCCTAGATTATTTTAGTTACCAAAATCTTATTGTAATCTTTTTATTTTCGTAGATTATTTTAGTTATTAAAATCTTATCGTGATCTTTAGATTTATTTTATATTCCTTTTTTTAGTTGTATTGATTCCTATATAAACCCTCCTTATGCTTTGGGGAAAGACACACTTGAATGAATTGAATTATTAAGTTTTCAGAAGTTCTTGTGTGATTTGTTTAGGTGTGGGAATTGCTCTTAGAGCGTCCTACATCAAATTTGGTATCAGAGCCTGAGATCCTTGCCGCTGCCTTAGCATTTTATTTTCCTTTTTTCCCTTTCCCGAGTCAGCCAAAAAAAAAAAGAAAAAAGAGAAAAACACAACCTAGAAACCCTAAACCCAGCGACTGCCGTGACACCACCACCCAGCAACGGCAGCCACCACCATTGACCACCAACCCTCGGTCGACATCTCAGGTCGACCACCACCGCGCCACCGCCGCCAGCCAACACTCACCAGAACCCAGATTCTCAGATCCCAAACCCCTGCCGCAGCAATCAACCTAACCTTCGACTGCCACTATTCCCGTCCACCACCAACACCGCCGATCATCAACCGGGGTCACCACCTCAGGGCGACCACCACTAGCCATCCACCGTAGCTAGCCGCTCGCCGGAACCCTAAAAGCCCCAAATCTGCCAACCGCAAAGCGCGAAACCCTAACTACCCGAAACCCTAGACCCCAAATTCACATTCAATCCTTCGCATTCATCCCAAATTGAATTCATTCCTACATTACGCACCAAATTTCGCCCAAAACCCCCAACACAATTGAAGGAAATCATATCAATTTGGCTTCAACTGCTTGGGTATTAAACCGCAAACCCTAGCTTGCGTGAACTGCTCGCTAATTGAAGGCGTTGGTGCCTTTGGTCAGTGGCAGGGGGTGCCGATACTCCCTGGTTCCGTTGCCGGGAACTGTCCTGTGCTGCTATTCGGGGCACGTAGTGCTGCTATTCGCTGCTGTTGTTACTAGAAGCCCCTTATTGCTATTGTTGCAACCATGACTTGGTGTGAAAAACATCATCGGGCCTTGTTTGTGATAATTCATGATAAAACACTTCCAGTTACAACAAATGTTTTATATCAAGTTTTCTCTCCTTACGGAGAATTAGAAAAAATTGCCAGATTTCAAACGAGAGGTGATTTTCATGCTAGAGTAAATTTCTACTCCTACCGGGAAGCTGTCCATGCTTTTTGCAAACTTCAAGGTCGCCGAATTTACGACGGTTGTTGTGAGTTAGATCTTTACTTTGCTAGTGAATTCATTTGTGGTTGTAAGCCCTATATTCCTTAGTATATGTGGGATAATGAAATTCCTACAGCTCCTTTGATTCCTTCGAAACTTCTCAATGAAGATTGTAGAGTTTCATCTCTAAAATCTTCAAGGAAAGAACTGACTTCTTATTTGCATGAGTCAGATCCAATCTATTATGATGCATATGATAGGGGATTTATCATTGAGAACAAGAAAGAAGATACTCTAGATGATGAAAATATGCAAGCAAATGTCCAAGTCACAGAGTATCGTCAACTTCCTGATATAGAGGCAAATGATGTTAATAACAGTTTTCTCAATTCTATGAATCAAGAAGTGCAGACTGGGGACTGTGAGTCATATGTGAATGAAGTCCACAGTGAAGGAACATTCATTCTAGATAGCAATGTGGATGCTTTTACTGGGGCACCTAATGAGGAAAATGTTCAACCACTAATACCAGTGAATGAAGAGTCAACGATAATAGTAAATAACTCTTCCATTATCCCCCTTGAGTATTCAATGGACACTCAAGAATCTGAACACATGCAAAGAAAATTCAAGATGGAACACGCAATCGGTATACATGTTGATGCTGAATTTATAATCCCTGATTATGCTTTCATGGACAACACTCTACATTCAATGTCAAGACTTGAAAGTGAGCATGTTCATTTGTTCATCCCGAATGAACTGCCAGTTGGCAAGAAGCTACATCCGTTGGTTTCATTACTACTTTTCTTAGAGAAGTTGAAAGCTTTATAGTTTTTTCATTTGCAGAGTGCAGTGAAGTTGTTTCTTTACTTGGATTCCTTCTTTCTACTATTGTACAAAACTCGAGGATGAGTTTTTTCCAACGAGGGGAGAATGATGCAGGATAAGGATAAAGGAGAATTAAGAAGATATGGATATATCTTAATATTGGCATATGTGAAGTATTTTTATAATTTATTATCTTTGTAGGTTATCTTTTAGGATAAAATCTTTTTATTTTCCTAGATTATTTTAGTTACCAAAATCTTATTGTAATCTTTTTATTTTCGTAGATTATTTTAGTTATCAAAATCTTATCGTAATCTTTAGATTTATTTTATATTCCTTTTTTCAGTTGTATTGATTCCTATATAAACTCTCCTTGTGTTTTGGGGAAAGACACACTTGAATGAATTGAATTATTAAGTTTTCAGAAGTTCTTGTGTGATTTGTTTAGGTGTGGGAATTGCTCTTAGTGCGTCCTACATCAACAACACCAAACTTCCACTAGCAATGAAACTCCAGAAAGAGCCCATTATATCAACTTTGAGCAACATCCTCCCAATCAAATCAAACATCCCAAGTTCAAGGTCAATGGGGTGTGGGGGGACTAGATCCATACAGTATGTTACCTATGCAAAGGTTGCGGTCGTTGGACACTTTAAAAGGGATGCACCACCCACGACTGGAGAGAGAGAGAGAAAAGGGACATCTTTTTTAAGGCATTTTGCTCTAGTGTCCTGCAATAAATACATAAATATGATGTAGGAAAAATTGTCTAAAAGTAAATTGTTAGGTTGCTCAAAGAAGTGGACCCTGACAATCCAACATTACAAAAAATGGGGGGAAATGCACAGATATTAGCTTGAATAATGTTAGCTTGCAAAATGCTAGTCATCCCATAATCCCACCGTGCAAGCAAGAAAAGCTCATAACTTGTTCGCTCTAACTCATATCTAACACTGAATTATGGGGGGGGGGGGGGACACAGCACATTTGTGAGAAGGAAAAAAATGCCAAATCACCAAATGTAGACCTCCCAATTCAGGTTAACGGATGAAAGAAAATCTTTGACAGCTACCTTCATCCTCTAAGGAACTAAGTCCTGTCTCATCAAGGTGTTATCCTTAATGTGCGTTATCAATTGTAGAAAGAACCTTGGAGCAACGGTAAGGTTGTCTCCGTGTGACCAAAAGGTCACGGGTTCGAGCCGTGGAATCAGCCACTGACAAAGTCAGGTTAGGCTGCCTACAATTCACCCCTTGGGGTGCGGCCCTTACCCGGACCCTGCGTGAACATGGGATGTTTGTGCACCGGGCTGCCCTTTTTTTTTATCAATTGTAGAAAGAACCTAAAATTTTCAATGACTGCTTTCAACCAAAGCGCCCGAAGCTATTGATTTCCTAGATTCCTTCCATGAAAATATCTCCAAATGGTTTCATTGAAGTTCTTAAGTAGATCTCACCTAGAAAGAATGTTGAATTCTATCTTCAATCCAACATTACAATGATGTCTGATGGATCAAACTCCATAACTCATCTCACGGAAGACTTCTCTATTCCACTTCTTAAATTTTCTTTAACAAATTACTTAAGCTTAGATGCAACCATCAAGTCAGTTTCAGTTTTGCAGGGCCCAAGGAACATTGAGAAGCAATAGGTCCCAAGAGTCGAGGCCCAGGGACAAGGCAATGGCATAAAGATAACCCATACAAGGCTCACATTTTGGTTGAGTTCCTTAAACATTAATAGTTTATGCAGAAGGCTGAGAATGCACCAATTTTCTAGGTAGGTATTAATTTGAATAAAATTTAAAGTTCTAGCTATAACTATATCATCTCTGCATATCTCACTAAAGATATCATTAAGCCAAGGAAAGCACACAGTTCACAACTCTGTTTCAGGCGCATAAAACGGACACCATCACTCAGGAAATCACATCACCTCAGGGAAAAATCAAGGTGACAAGTTTTAAGGCTCATGCCTCAATGAAAGTTTTAAAAGGCGCACGCCAGTGTGTAAACGGTCCCAGGCCACACTTTTTTCAGACAAATGCTAAAAATAATCCCAGCAGCAAGCTTTAAACTGACTGGCCATATAATTACAAATAGAAGTTTCAGACCTAAATAAAGTACTCCATACAGCGGTTTTCAAAAAATAAACGACTTCACATTATTATTAGAGAAAAAAAAAAGAAAAAAAAAGAGGTAAAGACAACTGTACTGATGGAAACAGAGGTCCACTATGGCTTTAGAGACAATAGCACAACAAGTACAGCAGGGCCATGTGAAGGAGTTGCAAATTACCCTACGCTGTCAAGTTTGACTTTTCAGTCCCTAAACCTGAAGTACAGCTTCTCTCTCTTTTATTCTTTTTTTTTTTATCAGGAAAATAAAAGAAATTATATTAACAGAAGAATGGATGCAAAGAAAGCATCATACAACAGGCTATGTACAGCCCAAATGCATAAAATCCACAAAATCTAAGAGATCAAGAGAAGAGTTACAAAAGTTCCCTTTGTCCCAAAAATAGAGAGCCTTGATAAAATAATCTTTAAAACATTGAAGTGACATCTCCTCATCCTCAAAGACTCTTCGATTCCTCTCACGCCAAATGCTCCAAAAAATTGCATGAGGAAATAATCTAACAATCTTCATCTTCGCTTTTCTACCAAAAGAGCCCTCCCATCTTCTCTCTCTTTTATTCTTTTAGCAGCATAAAAAAAAAAAGGGGAGAGGGAACAACCCCTTTTATGCTTGCCAAGAACGAGACCAGAGAATTGAAGAAGAAGACGAGCTCAATGGAAACAACCCACGGTGTGGTGGACATCGCTAGTGATAACAGCAAAGCTCAGTGATACAGTCTCTCCTGGAAATGGCAATTTCGAAGAGAAGACAAAACAAGGAAAGAGAATATTGAGGGAGAGAAGAAAAGATTTCTTGATTGATTTCTTGTTGTCATTCTCTTACACCATGCTCTGTATTTATTGGCAAACTCTCCTGCCTAATTCCCCCCTCCCGAGCTGTAACAAACTAACAGAATTCTAACATCCTCCTGGGCCCCCCGTTTCACTGACTCATTAGCAATCCCGTGCATGTCACGTGACTTCAGCTTGTACCAATTGTATCATTGCCTCCCCCTTACAACAGCTTGAGGGCAAGCTGTAAGATCAAAATGAGGGAATTTCTGCTCAATATCAGAATATAATTCCCAAGTTGCCTCCTCCTTGGAGCCTGTAGACCACTGAATCGGCACATACACTGCTGCCCTATTGCCCAGCTTTCCCAGTTTGCGATCCAGTACTGCAACTGGTTCAGCCGCAATCATTACAACTTCATCCACCTCTGGCAAGGTACTTTGGACTGGCCTAGTTCCCACATGCTTCCTAAGCTGTGAGATGTGAAAGACAGGATGAATTTTAGAATCCTCCGGCAACTGTAGTTTGTAAGCTACTGCCCCAATTCTAGCCAAGACAAGGAATGGACCAAAGAACTTGGCTGACAATTTATTTGAGGTCCTGTGTGCCACCGTCTGCTGCCTGCAACTTCACATATACTAAATCCCCTATTTCAAGGGTCCTGTCAGATCTGTGTTTATCAGCCTGTTGCTTCATTCTTTCCTGTGCTTTACTCAAGTGGTATTTCAGCATTTTGATGCAGTCTTCTCTTGCTGACAGGCTTCTGTCAATGGCTTCCACCCTACTGTCCCCAGCCAAGTAAGGTATATGAGTAGCTGGGGGTTGCCCATAGAAAACCTCAAAAGGGGTTACCCCAATGGAGGAATGCCAATTAGAATTATACCACCATTCTGCTTAGGGCAACCAAAGCACCCACTTAGCAGGCTTCTCCTGTCATGCATCTCAAATAGTTCTCCAAGCATCTATTAACAACCTCAGTTTGGCCATCACTTTGGGGATGGTAGGCTGAAGATAGGTGTAGGGAAACTCTCATCAATGAGAAAAGTTCCTGCCAAAATTTACTGAGGAAGACTTTATCCCTATTAGACACAATAGTCTTAGGAAGGCCATGCAACTTAAAGATGTGCTCAAAATAAAGCTGGGCCACCACAGCAGCTGAAAAAGGGTGTGACAAGGCTAGGAAATGGGCATACTTGATAAGTCTGTCAACCACCACCAATATAGTGTCCTTCCCTCTAGACTTTGGCAACCCCTCAATAAAATCCATAGAGATATCCTCCCAAATAGCAGTAGGGATGGGTAAGGGTTGCAACAGTCCTACTGGGGCTGCTAAGTCCGGCTTATTTCTCTGGCATATTGCACAACCCTCACATAATTCCTGACATCCCTGTTTAACCCTTTCCAATACAACACACTTCCCAATCTTCTTTTGGTAACCTCCATCCCCGAATGTCCCCCCATTGCAGAATCATGGAAAAGTTGCAATAAATGCTGTCTTAAAACTGGGTCATTGCCAACAACCACTTTGCCTTTTCTATAGAGAACTTCTTGCTGCCATGTATACTGGGGATGTTGCTGGCCTGCTGTCAAGGACTGTATGAGGGAATGTAAAAAGAGATCTTGAGACCAAGAATTCTTTATGGAACTCATAAGATCTGAATTTATAGTGCTGAGAGCCAATGACATCAACTGAGCACCATAAACTCTAGATAGTCCATCTACAGCCACATTCTCCTTGCCTTTCCTATACATAATCTCATAGTCATAGCTCATTAGTTTTGGCAACCACTTACTCTGAAACACAGTAGTGATCTGTTCCAGCAGATACTTAAGACTGAAGTGGTCAGTTTTGATGATAAAGTGCCTGCCTAATAGGTAAGGCCTCCACTTTTCTACTGCTAGCACCACTGCCATCAACTCTTTTTCATAAGCAGAAAGCCCTTGATGCCTTTGAGACAGGGACTTACTGAAATAAGCAATAGGATGCCCCTCCTGCATCAATACAACTCCTATGCCTACCCCTGAAGCATCTGTTTCCAATATAAATGGTGTGGAAAAATTAGGCATTGCCAACACTGGAGCTGATATCATAGCTTCCTTGAGTCGTTCAAAAGCATCTTGTGTCTTTTCATCCCAATGAAAAGCATTCTTCTTCAATAGGTCTGCGAGGGGTTTACTTATTTGCCCATAGTGCCTTACAAATCTCCTGTAATACCCTGTAAGGCCTAAAAATCCTCCAAGTTCTTTTACTGTGGTGGGCACAAGCCACTCTCTCATAGCTGTCACCTTAGTTGGGTCAGTAGCAACCCCTGCAGCAGAGATTATATGGCCCAAATATTCTACTTCCTGTACCCCAAAACTGCATTTACTCATTTTGGCAAATAAGGTGTGCTGTCTGAATGTCTCAAAAGTAAGTCTCAAGTGCTCTAGATGCAGCTTCAAATCTTTGCTGTATATCAGTATATCATCAAAAAAGACAAGAATGAACTTCCTCAAATAGGGTCTAAACACATGATTCATGAGGGCTTGAAAAGTTGAGGGGGCATTTGTCAACCCAAAAGGCATAACCAAGAATTCATAGTGCCCCTCATGTGTCCTGAAAGCTGTCTTTTCTATGTCATTTTCATGCATTCTCACTTGCCAATACCGAGAACGCAAATCAATCTTACAGAAAATGACAGACCCATGCAGTTCATCCAATAGTTCTTCAATCACAGGGATGGGAAATTTATCTAAGACAATACTCTTGTTTAACTGTCTATAGTCCACACATAGCCTCCATGTGCCATCTTTTTTTTTTACTAACACAATCGGGGAAGAATAAGGATTGTGGGAGGGCCTTACCACACCTGACTGCACCATCTCCTTGACAGCCTCTTCAATCACATCTTTTTGCAAGGCCGGGTATCTGTAAGGCCTTACATTGACTGGAGAAGTTCCAGGCTTCAGCAGAATCCTATGATCATGCTCCCTGTGTGGAGGGAGTGTTTTTGGCTCTACGAAAATGTCTCTGTATTCCTCCAAGAGCTGCTGCAGTGCAGGACTGTTGCTAGTAGCAGAACATAAAGAAGTTGTGGTCAGCACAGGGCACACCTGCAACGCGAAAAGATGAGCTGATTTGTGTACACTTTGCTGGAACTTCTTTCCTTCTAACCATTCCATGTTTGATTTTTGTGTCCCTCTCAACACCACTCTCTGTCCCTTGTGCTGGAACTCTATCCTTAATTTCTCAAAATCCCATAGGATAGGACCCAAACTAGCCAACCACTGTACTCCTAGTACCATTTCACAATTCCCCAAGGAAACTAACATGACATCAGTGGTAAAAGACCTATCCATGATTGACCATTCAAAGCTTTTGCACATAGATGAGCACTGCAGCTGTTGTCCATTGGCCACCACAACCTGCAGAGGGGGAATTCTTTTTACTTCACAGTGGAGTCTCTTAGCTGTGGCAAGATCTAAGAAATTATGGGTGCTGCCAGAGTCAATCAAGATGTATATAGGGCTGTTTTTTACTCTTCCCGTGACCCTCATTGTGTAGTAAGTGCTTATGCCATTGAGGGCATTTAGAGACAATTGCAAGGTCTCTTCCAGAGCAAGGGAGCTCATCCCAAACTCCTCTTCCTTTTCCCCATCCATGCCATTGCTGTTTTCCTCCTCCAAGATCTCCAGCCTATATACCTTAGCAGAACATTTATGTCCTAGAAAGTATTTCTCCTCACAAAAGAAACACAAATTCTTTGCCCTTCTGTCCTCAATTTCCTTGCTACTCAAGGTCCTGCCCACTGTTTTTGGTTTGGAAGTAATAGACCCTGTACTAGAAGCTGTTGTGCTCCCTCTAGTACTTACTCCAGGTCTGTCTGACGTCGGGTTCCAAATCTGAGAGGTGTTCCCAAACCTTCCTCCAGTTTCTCTAGAGTAGGAATGACCCCTATCCAAGATAGGCCTAGCCTTTTTAGCCATGGAGGCCAGAGTAGCCTCCTGCAGCTTAGCCAAACAATATGCATCCTGCAATGTTTTAGGCTTAAACATCTGAACAACATTTTGTATTTCCTCATTCAATCCACTAAGGAAACAACTCACAGCATGAGAAATAGGTAAGTCAACTCGAGTGAGCAAGGAATCAAAACTCTCCTGATATTGCTCCACCGTTCCCATCTGCCTAAGCTTCATAAGCTCAGCCAGTGGATCATCAAAGGGCCTAGCACCAACCTCGTTGTGATGGCAGATTTATACTAATCCCAATGAGGCCAATTTCCTACCTCCCTACTCTTCATATAAGACTGATGCCATAAAAGGGCTTTGCCACTCAAGTGAATAGAAGCCACTTTCACTCGCACATTATCAGCAATGTTATCTACTTCAAAGAACTGCTCACACCTATAGATCCATCCCAATATATCCTCACCCCCAAACCGGGGAAATTCAATCCGGGAAAGTCTGGAATACGAATGATTGGAGTTACCTGAAGAAACTTCGCCCACCGTTGTATTGCTGGCGATTTGCAGAACTTGCCGGCTCAACCCAGTGATCAGCTCTTTGAGTTGATCATTTACATGGTTTTGTTGATCCTTGAAATCATCTACTGCCCGCTGCAATTGCTGGTACATTTCTTCCCATCTCCGGATGTCATGTGATCTGGTGTTGTCTGAAATCGTCATACTTGATCGCGATTTCTGATGCTCTCAATATCTTGCACTAGCAGGCCCAAGATTTGCTCTGATACCAACTGATACAGTCTCTCTTGGAAATGGCAATTTCGAAGAGAAGACAAAACAAGGAAAGAGAATATTGAGGGAGAGAAGAAAAGATTTATTGATTGATTTCTTGTTGTCATTCTCTTACACCATGCTCTGTATTTATTGGCCAAACTCTGCTGCCTAATTCCCCCCTCCCCTCCCGAGCTGTAACAAACTAACAGAATTCTAACGTCCTGGGCCCCCCGTTTCTAACAGCCTAACTAACTGACTCATTAGCAATCCCGTGCATGTCACGTGACTTCAGCTTGTACCAACTGTATCACTCGGCCACCAGTGATGATGTAAAGCGGGCTTTCAGGTATCTCTGTCCAAGATGGAATGCTATGCTAGATTGACTTGGCAATTAGGGTTCAAAAATTCAAAAACTTCAAATTAAAGCTTCATTGGGGTACTTTTAGTGCAATAAATTAAGGGTTTGGATAAAAATGGCATCAATTGATATGGTAAATGTTGATTTGGAAAAAAATTTACCTTTCAGTGGCACATTTTCCTTCCATACATGTGAAAAGCACTAAGGCCCAGATGCACAATGTTGTCACCTCATGTCAGGAGCAACTAAGGAGCACGCCTCATCTTGTTTTCAATAGTTGTTGCACATAGGTGCGCCTCAAGTGTGCTTTTTAAACTTAGGCCTCACGTTAAAGCACACTTCTTTTAAAAGACAAGTAAGCACTTCACAACAGGTTCGTCCCACAAAGTATTGATAAGCTTCCTAACACCCAACCAAGCCACATGATCGCAAACCCAAATGGAGCCACTCATCCTTTTTCCAAAGATAACTTCAACTATATAAATCAAAACCATCACACACACTGGGCAAAGTGTTATATTCAAATCTAGCCCTAAAAAAGTGTACCTCCCAATCCACATGAAAAAGGAGCAATGTTAACACTAGAATAACATAACGCTTCACCATTTGTCTATCACATGGAATCTATTTCAAGAAGCTAAAGATTCCAAGCACAACAGTACATGGAATCTTTTAGCTTTATCCAGCATTTGTGGTACAACCCCATGAGCCTCTTATTATACAGAAAAAATCTCAATAAAGCGACTTCTAAAATGTCAACCAAGAACTTGCCATTCATAGAAGCTATTGCCACAACAAAATTCTCTCTTAAATTGGGTCAATGACCATCCAAGCCAGACCATCTTCAAACAAAGAATAAGGAATATACATACATTAACAGACTAACTCCAAAAAAAAAAAGGAAGTACTGGAAGACAAACTAAAGCAACTGTTCATCTCACATGACTAAAATGGTGCTAATAGTACCTCTAGATATATGAGAACATATCCGCATCCCACAAGCTCCTGCCGTCGTATAAAGAAAAAGGGTTTTTTTTAGCAGCTTCTAAAAGGCAAGTAAGATAAAATGTCCAATCCTTTAGAAAATTCTTGATGATTTCCATCTCATTGAAGTCGTTCATTCCTTATGATTTCAAAGAAAGAATTCTAATCATGGTATGTTGGACAAAGAGCTTTTTGGGCAGCTTTTTGTAATTTTTTATATTTGAGTCCATCAACATTCATTTGATTAGATCATATAAGCTTACGACAAACATAAGGTTCAAACAGCACAAATATCTTGATATTTGTGCTTAACTAGACCTTATCCAAGATGAACAATACGGCATTCATTTGACCTTTCTAACAACGTAAAGGGATTGCAAGAATAGAAACGGTCATCTACTAAACAACATATAAGAGAGAAAACGGAAGTTCCCAGGGCACCTGGGCAACACTAGTAAACCTATCCACCATAAACTCATAGGAATCCCGACAGACCCAAATTAATCTACCAAGAATTGCACTAAGAATGACACAATCCAAGAAAATGCATAAGTAACTATGTACAAACCTTGTGCGGTTGTGCCCAAGGCTCCACTTAAAGCAAGCCTCCTCAGAAGCTCCACTTCGATTGAAACAATCCCAAAATGGAAGAGTAACTAAGCGTAAGTCTGAACAATAATATCATGATTCAAGCATGGAAGCTTAACATTTTGAAACTAATGCACCAAAAGCAGCTAGTTTACGCACTTCACACTGAAACTTACTATTACTGAGCAATGTACCAAAGACTTGAAGAGGCTCATTAAATCAAATAAAACATTACCAATGACACAGACCCAAATTTTGTATCTGTGTTGGTATTACCATCCATTTAGTCAACAGAACTCTACAAAAAGAACCAAAAATAGGACAGATCGTCCAGAAACTAGAAAGAACTTAAACTTTGAGAGAAGGGCACGCACTTGAGCAACATGATCCCGGTTAACTGACAGAATCCTTCCAAAGACAGGACGTTCGCCCAGATCTTTTAATGCTTTCACAACATCAGGAGCGGATAATGGTGAGCCAGCAGCCAGGCTGCTAGACACCATTTGAAGTAGGTCAATAAGTGGATCCAGAGACAGTTGCTTCCACTTCTCAGCAAGCCGACGGAACCAAGCTTCCGATTCCTTCCAGCTCTTGGGTCGCCTGAAACCCCAACAAAAAAAAGGGACCCAGTTATCTTTCTCCATCAAAAAACCAAAAAAAACACTGTGCAGCCTAGGTTAGTCGGGTCGTGACTCACATAAGCTCTCATCATGACAGGGCAGCCAGACAGCTCTTTGTCCATTTCTTCCAACTCAATGGAGGCACGGAAAGCCTTAAACTCAAATTCATCCAATCGCTTAACCAGAACATCATCCTGTAGATTATCTGAGACAAGCTTGCAGCACTCATTCAGCAACAAAAGAGCATTTTCAACTTTCATTTGTATATGGGTATCTGGAACTGCATCCATCAACATTAATGTATTAAAGGCATAACACAGCATCAACATTCAAGGAAGCGTAAATCTGAATCCTCTCGTTTATTTTTCTACATAGTCATCACCCTAGAATGTTGGCAAGATTATCAGGGTGTTATCATCCTATCCTGCACCTCAAAATCCCCCAGCCCTTATTCTGAAGCATACACAAACGAAGGTGAATTTAGCCATTTTCTCACCTTGGCGGCACAATGAGGCATGAAACTGGGCAAAATTAACAGACGATGGCTCAATTTGGAACCCACAGTCTTTCAGCAACATACTCCTGTTGAAATACCTTGCGCCATGATAGTCAACGAGACTTGCAGCGCCATTATCAATAGGGAACCCGTAATCTGCCATCAAATGGATCACCCCAGAATCCACCACCGTATGCATTGATAATTTGATATGCTGTCACAGATCAACCAATAACATCAAGGGAGGGATTAGCAACCCTAGAAATACCAGAAGTTGATCGAACAATACGAACAGACCAATAAATAGCAGCAAAATGAGAAAGCAAATATCAATCAATTCAAAATAAAAAAGATATAGAGAGACCCAGAAAGGAACATAAAGAGAGGGAGAGGGAGATGACTCACGCGTTGATCCCATGGGTCACTGATTCGACAAGGGTTTCTGGGGCTTTCGTTGAAGCGGAATTAAGAGATGGATCAGGAGGATGACGATGAGAATGAGAAAGAGGGGACGACAACACCATGGTAAAGCTGGCGGAGGCTGATGATACTGATCTAGAAGATAGCAACGGAAGAAAGAGAGAGAAAGAAGAAGAGAGAGAGGGAAAACATGTTCACTGAATTCGCATGCCTTTCCATTCATTTCAATGATCCTTATACAAGCCATTGCGCGGGAAAGTTTGTTCAAACAACCTTGCTAACAACTCTTAACAGAATCTGAGCCAGCAAACTACAGTTTATTAGCAAAATCATGCATACAGCACGTGATTGAAGAAGTCTGTATCAATCCTTCCCCCTTGAAAACCAGCTTGGCCACAAGCTTGCAAATTGAATTTAGGAAACTTCTTCTCGATGTCCTAATAGAGCTCCCACGTGGCCTCCTCTTTTGGTGCATTGGACCACTGCATTAAAACATACACCACTACATGGTTGCCTGATTTGCCCAATTTCCTGTCCAATACTTGGAAGTGGGAGGAAGTTGTAACCTATAAGCTACCTTCCCTACCCTGGCTGTGATGGAAAATGGACCAAAGTACTTTGCACCCAATTTATGGCAGGTTCTTAATGCCACTGAATTTTGCCTGTAAGGTTGCAATCTGACATACACCAAGTCTCCCACCTAAAATTCCACATCACTCCTGTGTTTGTCAGCCTGAGACTTCATCCTATTCTGAGCTCGCGTCAAGTGAAATTGCAGCATCTTGATGCATTTCTCCCAAGCCCTAAGACTTTTGTCTACAGCTTCAACCTTGCTGTCCCCCGTGATGTATGGCACATGCAGTGATGGGGACTAACCATAGACAGCTTCATAAGGTGTGGTTCCAATGACTGAATGCCAGTTGCAATTATACCACCATTCAGCCAATGGTAGCCACAATACCCATTTCTTGGGTTTTTCTCCAACCATACATCTCAAGAAGGTCTCGAAGCATCTATTTACCATCTCTGTCTGCCCATCTGGCTGTGGGTGGTAAGAAGTGGACATGTGAAGTGCAACCTGCTGCATAGTAAACAACTCTGTCCAGAACTTGCTTAAGAACACCTTATCCCTATCACTGACAATAGTCTTGGGTAGACCATGCAATTTATATATGTGTTCAAAGTAGAGTTGTGCTACACTAGCATCACTAAAAGGATGAGATAAGGGTAGAAAGTGAGCATATTTGCTCAACCTATCTACTACCACAAATATAGTATCCTTACCCCTGGAAGAAGGCAAGCCTTCGATGAAGTCCATTGAGATATCCACCCATATAGCCCCCGGAAGAGGTAATGGTTGCAGAGAACCAGCTGGAGATTGTAAAATGGGCTTGCATCTTTAGCAGACCACACAAGTTCTCACCCAATTCCTCACTAATTTTTTCATCCCCCTCCAATAGAACCAGCTAGCCAGCTTTTTGTAGGTTACTTCTGACCCAGAATGTCCCCCAAAAGGAGAGGTATGGATAAGTTTGATCAAGTTATCCCTCAAGCCAACATCCTTCCCTATTATCAACCTTCCCCTCTTAAGTAATCCTTGGCTCCAAGTGTACTTAGAAGGGGACTGTTGCTGTGTAGCTAATTGACGTATCAACTGCTGTAATTCCGGATCCTCTTCCCAACTCTTTTTGATGCTCTCCAATAGCTCGGTATCAATAGAGCTCAAGGTAAGTTCTGTGAGTTGTGCACTTGTGATTCTTGAAAGAGAATCAGTTGCAACATTTTCTCTCCCTTTCTTGTAGACTATCTCATAATCTAAACCCAACAGTTTAGGGAGCAACTTGCTCTGAATAGGGGTAGAGATCTTTTGTTCTAATATGTATTTAAGACTGAAATGATCAGTCCTAATGATAAAGTGTGTCCCAACTAAGTAAGATCTCCATTTCTCTACAGCATACACAACAGCCAAAAGTTCCTTCTCATAAGCTGATAATCCATGATGCTTAGGTGCTAAGTTTCTGCTTATAAATGCAATAGGATGCCCCTGCTGCATCAATGCAACTCCAATACCCATTCCAGAGGCATCTGTTTCAATGATAAACGGCTCTTGGAAGTTAGGAAGTGCAAGCACAGGAGCTGTTGTCATGACAGATTTCAAAGTGATGAATGCCTCTTCGGCCTTAGGATTCCAATGGAAGGCATTTTTCTTCAATAAATCTGTGAGAGGTTTGCTGATAAGGCTATACCCTTTAATAAACTTCCTGTAATACCCTGTCAATCCCAGGAACCCCCTTAGCTGTTTGATGGTAGTTGGCACAGGCCAGTTTAACATGGCCTCTATTTTCTTGGGATCAGTAGCCACTCCATTAATTGAGATTATATGTCTCAAATACTCCACGTGCTGATCTCCAAAAGAACATTTGCTTCTTTTTGCATACAGGTTATTAGATCTTAAGATCTCAAAAGTAGTCCTTAAGTGACTCAAATGGAGGTTAAGAGTAGGACTGTAAATAAGAATATCATCAAAAAACACTAGAATGAATTTCCTCAAATAAGGCTTGAAAAGATGATTCATAAGAGCTTGGAAGGTTGAAGGTGCATTGGTCAAACCAAAAGGCATGACCACAAATTCATAGTGCCCTTCGTGTGTTCGGAAGGCTGTTTTAGCAATGTCCCCATCATACATCCTTACCTGCCAGTAGCCTGACCTGAGGTCAATCTTAGAAAAATACCTTGACCCATGTAGTTCATCTAATAGCTCTTCAATGATAGGTATAGGGAATTTATATTTGATGGTGTACTTATTTAATTCCCTATAGTCTACACACATTCTCCATGTGTCATCCTTCTTCTTAACTAACACAATTGGAGATGAGTAAGGGCTTTGACTAGGTCTCACAACCCCAGCTTCCAACATTTCTTGAACTATTTTTTCAATAACGTCCTTTTGCAAGGCAGGATATCTGTAGGTTCGTACCTTAATGGGGGGTATTCCTTCTTTGAGGATTATGTGATGATCTTGACTCCTGTGGGGAGGGAGGCCCTTCGGCTCAACAAATATATCCCCATATTCATCCAACAGTTGGGTTATAAAAGGGTCAGTAAGCTGCCCTGTTATGTCATTGTCTTCCGTAGCAATAGAATGCACCTGAATGGCAAAAATCTGTGGAGCTGTAGAAGAAGCTAAGACATGCAGCATAGTCTTGCCTTCTACCCATTGTATGGCCCTTAGCTGAGTTCCTTGAATGACCATTGGCTTACCTCCCTGGTTGAACTCTATCTTGAGCTTATCAAAGTCCCATAGAATGGGTCCCAAAGTGGATAACCACTGAACACCTAAAATCAACTCACAACTGCCCAGGGGTACTAGAATTACATCAGCCTGGAACTCCTCACCACCCATGGTCCACGTTAAATTCTTACATATAGCTGAGCTCACCAATTGGTTTTCATCAGCCACAGATATTTGCAAAGGAATGGTGTGCCTGATATCACCATTGAGCTTCTTAGCAGCATTGATATCCAAAAAATTATGAGTGCTTCCCGAGTCAATAAGAATGCACAGAGAATTTTTTCGAACCCTGCCTTCCACATTCATGGTCTGATAAGTATTGACCCCAGATATCGCATTTATAGATATATGAGGGGTTTCCTCTAGCAAAATAGGAAGATCCTCTGCCACCTCCATACTTAAGTCTTCATCCCCAACTCCTTGTTCCTCCATTAACTAGCCACTAATCTCAATGGTATATATCTAGGCCTTGCATTTGTGCCCAGGTGCATATTTTTCATCCCAGTAGAAGCACAAACTTTTAGACCTTCTTTCATCCAACTCTTGTGCAAACCAAGATCTTCTAGGTTTCTTGATAGTGTTGACCCTTATCTTCGTCATTTTACTCACATACGGATACCATATGACTTTTCAAAAGCCGCTTTGGGAATCTGTCACATTTCTTCACCTTCATTACTAAATACTCTCTCTCAACTTCATAACATCGTTCATTTACTTTACTATCATGACCATCCTGAGTAAACTGCATGTCTTGTATATGCAGGACATTTATATGTCTTACTTCTTTCATTACGAATCCTCGTCTTTTCATTCATTCAGCTTACATGTCTATCCTTCATAACCAATAAAGAAATATCTTTGCAAGAGTTCATGGTGTGGCTACATATCTCTGCACTTTAGATTGCCCCTTGTCTTTTAAATTTACTGAGATCAGTAAGCAGTTGAATGTGTTATGTATAGTATTGCTGGAAACATATTCATTGGGCATTGAATCCAGTTTGATTGGCATACCTTGTTATCATTATGGAGATGAACTGATTGTGTACTTATAGAAAATGACTGGTAAAGATCTTAAGGTTAGTTTGAGAAATGTGGAAAGACTAGGCGTGTATTTCCATGGACTGAGAGAAGAAAAATCCTATTTCTGCCCTAATTCCATTGTGCAAGCAAGTGAATTATCATGTCAGTAATGTATTGAATATTAGTGATTTGTCAACCACACTCGATATATCCATATCCATATTTCCAGTTGGTGGAGTTAGAGATGTTTCATATGAGGACTATCAGTATTGTTTCTCCCCAAGAAACATTGATTTTCAGATCAACCTTGTTCTAGGTGCTCAATCCATTTTCAAAACCCCTATCATATGACCCCAAATAGAGTCCAAAGAATTAAGGACTCAGTGGATGAATTATAAGGGATTTGTTTGACCAAGTGTGTCCCCGTGGGGAACCTCAGGTTCATACGAAGAAGAAAGACAGAACCTTATGGTCATGTACTATGCACAGAGAGTTGAACATGATCACTATCAAAATAAGTGCCCTATACCTTGAATAAATGATTTATGGGATTAACTGTCAGCAGGAGATGTCTTGTCCAAGAATGATTTAAGGTTCGAACATCACACCTAAACCATGCAACCACAGTTTATCTTTTGCAAGAATACCCATTTATAGTAATTCTTGTTTGCTTGTCTCATCTTCAAAACTTGATACTATCCAATATTGTTTCATCTCCCTTGCATTTCAAACCGATGTTTCTTATTAGCGTGATCTTCCTTGTCTTCGCAAACCCATTGTTAAGTATGCAATACATTTTTATTCGACCTTATATGATTGTCAACATTCCAATGCTCTCGACCTTCACCATCTTTATTTCATGATCATAAGTTGCAGTTCATTTCGTTGAGAGCTGATTCCCACATCTACCTTACATCTCATTTATTCATAATAATACACTCGTATAACTTATTCTGAATTCATAATGTAATTCAGCTCTCATTGATGTGAGTGATTGTAATTGTCATAATCCCCTTACTTTCCCTATTTTGAACTTCAACCCCCACACATATATCTTGCATGCTCATCAGTAAATTCTAGTTTTGGTTGTTCAATCTTATTCCTGGATTTGAATTGGTTTTATATGAGCAAAGGCACGTTTCTCACGTCACTTGTTCAATCTATCCAATCCATTTATTGATCAATCTATTCAATCTATTCACTTATTCATTCTATTGATCTATTTATGGCACTTGCAATTCTCACACCTATATCTTATATCCTCATAAGTGAACTTCAGTAATCCTTATTTAATCTTATTGCCGTTCTTAACTTGGCTCCATATGAGAAAATGCATGTTTCCACCACAGCCTACTCAATCCGTTTATCTATTCATTAGACTTTGCTTGTTCAAGCTATTTCTTCATCCATTGTACCTTGTTTATCTGATCCATTTATCTATCCATTGGCACTTGCTCGTCTAATCCAGTTATCCATCTATTACACTTTGTTTGTCCAATCTAGTTGTCTATCTATTGCATTTATCTTGCTCCTTGTGGCTATAAAGTCACCTAGTGAAGCTCAGTTGCTTGTCCTCTTGTTTCCAGTTTCTAGTTCATCAGTTAAACTCGAGTATAACCATCCCATCTTTCTCCTTGGTGGATTATTTATTGGACCCTTTATGGTCCATATTTATAACCACAATTCTTGTGGCATTATATTTCAGAATTCATGATACACTTATGGTTATCTTTATTCTAACCACCCCATGATAATCTCTTCTTTATTTTCCTTTTCTAGTCTCATTGTTCATTTCTTTTGTATGCAATAGTTCGCTCGGCTGAGAAATTCATCGCTCTTATCCCTAACCATGGTCATTTTTGTTTTGCCCGTTATCAACTGGGAGCAGATCCCTAAGTTGTCTGATGAGGGGAGATCTTGTGATGTGTTAGAAAAATCAGCTGGTGATATTTTGAGAAGGGAATAATCTCAAGCACTGTTTAATTATATTGGAATGAGCCAGAAGACACATTGAGTATAAGGTCAGAGCTACTCCCAACAGTAAGAGGGAAAAATGGAAAATTCAAGTACATGTCGAGGTGATACAAAGTCGACAAAACAGTTGTGCTGGCAAAACAAAGAAATAACCAATGTCTCAGATGCGATATAAAGTATTCTGAAGGGCTTATCTAGTCAAGGGTGTCAGGAGACTGGATATCAGAGATAATTGAGTCCTCGTTACTTTGGACTTTATGCGTCAACAGTGTAGAATACCTCATTTGCAGTAACAAGGTTCTTTTCTTTCGAAGAGAATATCACTTTTGAAGCAAAGTAATTGAGTTCATTGAGGCTATTGTGTGAAAAGTATTCGGATCTACTACTGAAATATGGGATTAAGAAGTTATGCAATACGTACACCCTTAATCAGTGTTCATTCGGCAATTATACCCCTTCAGAGGGAAGCAATGGGAACCAATGACCCCTGTGTCTTAAAGCAGCATTGCATATAGTTGACAAGTGTGATAAGTTTCGAGGACGAAACTCTTTAAGGGGGGAAGACTGTAATAACCCAACCCTAACTCATATTTATTTTTTTTAAATCATCTTTATTTATTTCATTAATCATGTTTATTCATTGATTTTACCATGTTTATTGACTTAATCACTCATGGTTATTTGTTTAACCAAATCATATTTATTAAATTCAATTACGCTCCATTTATTTATTTAACGAGTTCCATCATGTTATTTCAATTTTTCACCTTCATTCATCGTATTTAATCTTCCCGGTTGGGAGATATTTCATTTTGGGTACCACTTTGCAACTCAAGCTTCATTGATTGATTAAATATCGGGTGAATCGATATTAGGCCTCGATGAGTATAGATTAGTGATTAATTATTTTTTTATCTTCGCTAAAATTTATTTCCGAGGAATAACAATTTTTATTTTTGTTCAACACTCCAAATAATTTTTCAAGCCCCAATTTAGCTTTTTGGGCCCAAAACAAAAGCCCAAAACCTTACTAACTTTTGTTATTTCACTAATTACTCATTTTAGCACCTAATTTTAATTAGTAAAAAGCTAATTTTTGGGTGGATAATTTTCAGCCACTTGTTGCTATTAATAGGCAAATTATCAACACAAATATTCAGCATAATTCACAAACCCATTTTCCCCATTCTCTCTCTCTCCTCACAGCAGAACAGGGGCAGCAGCTGCTGCCCCTTTGTGCCGCCCATTTTGGTGGTTCCGGCCACCTCCCAACTGCCCCGAGTTGCCCTTGCTGCTAGCTATCAAGTCCAACCCCTCAAATCACTCAAAACAGCCTCCTCATCTCTCTAATTCAAGCCTAAAGTGAGGTATATCCTAAAACCCTAACTTGTTTTATCTTGAGTTTTATGGTTGTTTTCTTTATGGGTCATGTTTGGATGATCAAATTGATATTTATTGTGTAATTTTTATTGAGTTTGGAGATGTTTGGAGTTATGGGTATTTGATCAAGAGCATGATTTTGCATTCGTTTTTATGCCACTGTCGAAATTCTGAAAATTATAGGATTGTCCAAAAATTCTGAAATTTGTACTGTAGGTTCTTTATATTATTTGGGATTTTCTGGCAAAATTTCATGAAGTTTGGAGGTGTAATCAGTGAGTTATGGAATTTTGAAGAAAACTGCCCTGTTTTGGATACGAATTTAGTAATTATGTATTAATGAAGTTGTTTAGAGTTTGGATACATATATGAGGCCTTAAATGATATCTTTGTATCTGATTGTGGTGATTTGAAATTATTTCAAGTGATTTTTATGTGAAAAAGGAAGAGAAGTTAAATCAGTTAAGGGCTGGAATTTCAGGAAATTAGGGCTGACTTTGGGATTAAAATGGTAATGAATGGTACAGCCAAAAATTATGATTTTTGGTGGGTAGATATTTCAGTGTGTTATCTTTAAAATGCCTCTTGAATCGCCTTAATCCGAGGTCTGTGCAGAAAGTTATGGTCGTTTTACCAAAACTGCGCAGAATGAGATCAAAACTGATACACTTGTGTTTTAGTCCCATTTTGGGAATCCTATTGTGGGAATCATGTTTTGAGTTGTAAATGAAAGTTTTTGGGAACTTCTTAATATTTTCATATTGAGGTTTTATGTATCCATTTGAGGTCTAGAATGAAAGTTATGAATTTTTGAAGTGAACTGACCTGCTTGGATGTAAATCAGGTTGTTGTTATAATTTCTGTGCTGTGTATACTTGGAGGAAAATTCTGAAACTTTTATAGTAGACTGTTCATATTATTTCTGAATTTTCTGCAAGATCTCATGAAATTTGACTGAGTATTTTGAGTTTGGTGATTTTTGGGAGTATTTTGAGTAACTGTATAAAGAGCAATAAAAAAGATCAAGTGAGATTGATCATGCACTCATTTTGTGTATTTTGAGCCAAGTCATTTATAGGGGGAAATAAATATTCATAGACTATTTTACTTTCATCAATTCAGTTTTGAAGTTATATTGAAATACACGAGTTATGTATACCATTTAATTACTCAATTTCTGTTACGCATACTTTTACTTACTCAATTGTGCGAGTAAGGATCATTTACTAACTACACATACTTTCAATGACATTTATGAAACAGAGTTGAGGCCTAGTTATCGTTCCCCGTTATGCATAAGTGTTATGAAATTAGAACATATGTCTCAAGTCAGATGACATTCATGAAGCAGCTGACCTGTATCAAGTTAGATAACATTTTGTTTTAAAGACTCAAGGTACGTCCATTGCCTGTATCTTCAGAAAGCAGATCATGTTTATCAAGTTACAACTCCTAATGAGTTTATCAATGAATCAGTTTATACAGTGATTTGCCATTTAACTTGTGACCCCGTCAGTTATCATCTATAGGGCGTCAGCCCATCATTTACCCGCGCGGCTTCAGGCCAACTCTGGATCGGATTGGCAGGTGTACTCCTATGTATAGATCATATCAGTGCAAGGGGTTCACATCTAGATAATAATGAGCAATTCAATTTCATATTACTTTCATTTTCATTTTTATTGCCAACTAAATGAATTGCAAAGTCGGGTACCCATCACCAGTGTTTCTATGGTCATTTTACAAATACAGGGATGTATGTACTGAGTTTTTGCTCATGTTTTCGAATTGTTTTCATGTTTTCCATTTTAGGTGATGAAGTGTCACATATTCCTCCTTTTAGCAAGCCTTTTTGAAGGTCATCAGATGCTCACAGTGGATTCAGCATAGCTTGAATATTGGAACCGACCTTAGGGTCAAGTACTTGTGTGGTATGATTAAACTATTATGAACTTCGGGCTTGAAGTGTTTCAGTTTACTAGATTTTGTGATTGTAAGCACGAGTTGCGAGATTAAATGGTTTCAGTGAGCCTTGTCCTTATCAGGACGGCGGTAGCGCCTTCGATTACTGAGTCTTTCGCTGCAATTATCAGTAATCATGTCATTAGTATTTTGGGGGCGTTACAAGTAGCTTGGGAGAAGTATAAGGGCTGTGTAGGTTTAGTAATGGTTCTCTGGAATGGATTATATGAGGAAGATGTTGTGGAAGCAGGTCTGGTAGGATGCATTGGATTTGCTGTCTGTAGGGGTTTCTCCAATATAGGTTTCTCCAAACAGTAAGCCTCGTGCAAGGTTTTCGGCTTAAACATTCTAACAGTGTTTTGAATCTCAGAATTCAAGCCACTCAAAAAGCAACTAATGGCATGGCTCACAGGCAAGTCCTCAATTTTGATTACTAGAGCATCAAACGCATCTTGATAGTGTTCTACTGACCCTGTTTGTCTTAACTGCATCAGTTCAGATAATGGACCATCAAAGGGTTGTTTCCCAAACCTGGCCAGTATAGCTTCACGATATTTTTCCCAATTTGGCCATTGTCCTAATGGGCAAGATTTCATGTAAGATTGATGCCACAACAGTGTTTTGCCTTCTAAGTGAATGGAAGCAATCTTGACTTTAACATTTTCAGACGTGTCATCCACTCCAAAGAAAGATTCACATTTATATACCCACCCTTGTACATCATGATCCTCAAATTTTGGAAAATCCACCCTGGAAAGCCTAGAAAAATTCGAGTAAGGGTTGTTTATGGGAGAATTTTGGTTACCTTCTTCATTGAACTAAGTGGTCATTTGCAGTACCTGCTGGCTGAGGCCTATGATGAGTTCATTCAATGTGTTGTTGATCTTATCCTACTACACTTGCTGCTCAAACATCTGATTCCTGATTTCAGTCTGGAACGGCCGAGTTTTGAATCCCTAGTTGTGCCTCATGTCATTTTTTAAGTATTTGGAGTTAGAGAAACAGAAGAATTTTTGAGGGTGTACAAGCCCCTCTTCGGCACTTGAAAGACAATTTCATCAGACTCTCTATTTTTGGGATATTGGAAAGTTTATCTCTTCCTCTTTTGATGTGGCCAACTTTGTGGATACTTTGTATTTTGGCTGTATATAGTATTTTGTAGCAGGGATTCAAAACTCGGCCATTCCGGTCCGGAACGGCCAAGTTGGCATGGATTTTAACTTGACCGATCCGAGTTTTTCCGAAAACTCGGTGCAAACCCCATTCCACATCAGAACGGCCGTTCCACCTGTGATGGAATGGGGAACGGGCGACAGGACCGGGATGGGGACAATTTGTTGACAAGAAGTTTGATTCCTTTTGCTTTCACATGCGAATTTAACACAGAGTCTTTGATTCCTTTTGCTTTCACATGCAAATTTGACACAAAGAAGCGACAAAGAAGGCAGGCAACAACAAAAAAAAAAAAACGAATCTGACCTATAAAGGCTACAATCTACAAATAGGGGAGAGAAATTTAGATCTGAAACTCCAAATTATACTTACTTTCTTGCTTTATTTCCTAGATTCGAGATTCGAGCACTAGCCACCCAGTTGGAGCATCCGAGCGAAGTCACCAAGCCCAGAACCATGCGACTGTGTGAGAGGGAGAGAAGATGAGCGACACCCGGTCTGCAGTTACAGATTTACAGCCACCATTAGTGGCTTGGAAGTTGGAACCAAGGCAGAGCAGGAACTTGAGGTAGAGAAGGAAGAAGAAGGGCTGAGACTTAGAGAGAGAGAGAGAGAGAGGAACGTGACTCACTCATTGCCTGGAGGCCCTGGACTGAGGAAGGAGATTGAAGAAAGAGAAGGAGCTGCTTTGTTGAAGTGTTGAAGGTCAGCTTGCAGCGTTGAATTCTTGAAGCTCAGTCGTGCCGAGGAAGCCACGAAGTTAAGTCATTTAATTGTGTTTTTTTTTCCTGTTTTTTAGATTTTACAATTGAAGGTTTGAAACTTTGGAAGGGGTGGCGTGGTACTCCCGTATCAAATTTTAAAATTTGAATGATTGTATTAATTTTCAAATTTTGTTAACAAGAAATTATTTATATGGTTTAATTAATTAACTTATATGTTGATGATGAATTACTTTTTATAATTTTTAGAAAGACTATATAACATATTAGTTAGTATTTTATTCATGCGAACAAGTTATATGATCTTGAATGAGACTGTTTTATAAGAACTTGATTATAGAACATTATGCATATAACTTATTGTTTGACTGTATTCATTTAACAAGATTGACCTTCTTGCAATATTTAACTATGATATTCTACGAATTTGTATTGAAAATCTTTGCATTTAGTTTTGGGCCACGATGACAAACCGATATAAAAATGAGTTTTTTAAACGGAAATGAGTATGCTATATATTCGAAATATATTTATATGGTTGCATTGTAATTAATTGCAACTCATATTCTTCGGGGCATACAAAACTAAATGATCAGTAGATGAGTCCTGACTAAGATATTTGATACAAACTATAAGGCTTATAAAATTTAGAAAGATAAAATTAGAGGGAAAAATAAGGAGAAGTAATGGAAATTGTTCATTCACTAAGTAATATTAATAAACATCTCCATACGGGATTCAAGTTTTCATTTTCCATTATTTTATCCAACATTTTCTTTTATTCGTTTTTTGTGACATAAATAACAATAATTAAATTGAAGTTTACTATGACAATTTCAATTTAAGATGCGGTAATCCTGAATAAAATTACGAACATTGATAGGTCCTCGCCTATTTTGTTGATCGATTTGTTATTACAAATTACAATAGTACAAAAGTATAAAAATTTAGATAAAGTATTACTTGTGAATGTTATTTCTTATATTAGTTGTCATTCAAAATTTCAAATAACAATAATTAAAATTTTGTTTATTATGATATTCAAAAGTAGATATGAGGTAATCTTGGACATTTATCTTTACTTAAAATTTTGAAGATTGATAGTTTTTATTTTCGTTGATGCATTCGTTAGTAAAAAAAAATACAATATTAACTTTAAAAGTTATTTGTAACTTTAACCATAAAGTATTACTTGTGAATGTTATTTCTTATATTAGTTGTGAATCACCCCCCCCCCAAAAAAAAGACAACGCCCAGATGAAGACAGTGGCCCCTCAGAAAAACGTCAGGGAATGAAAAATGCAGAGAAGCTTTCACGATTCAGAAGTAAATCAAGACAATCCAGAAGCAGAACTAAACCTAGAAAAATAATCCCAACATTAAGAAATGACACAAATTCAACTTAATCTTACTCTACTTGTTCCCCATAGAAACAGAATTTTATATATTTTTCCCCTCATTTTCACCAAATTTCCAAGATTTTGGCCATTCAATTCATCATTTTCCACAGAAAACAATCCAAATTCAGGAAAACAAGTTCAAGAAATGAGAAGAAAGAGAGAGTACCTGGTGAGTAGGAGTGTAGAAGTCTCCAGAAGCACGAGAGTAATCACAGGGAAGATTAGAAGAAGGAGAAGAGAAAATAGTCTCAGAATCAGCAGGAGAGCTGCAAACAGGGGACGGAGAGAGAGGCAGAGCAGCCATTAAAGAACCCAAGCTCGAACTCAACTTTAAATTTCTGGGTTTACTCTTACTGTTGTTGCGATTGATGATGATCACCTGATCAGATCTGGAAATCCCAGAAGATGATGATAATGCCGATGAATTCTTACCCTTCTTTCTCTTCTGGGTCGTCTTGGAAATCATCTTCTTGGTGATGATTAAGGGGCTCTTGCTGAAATCGGGCAATGGAGAAACATCACCACCACCTCTTCCATCTTCGTACCGATGGGTTTTCGCCCTGATCATCTCTTTTTTGCTGATTCTTCCTCTTCTTCTTCTCTCTGTTCGATTTCTTGGAGAGAGATACAGAGAGATTGGTAGAGTTGGATTCTTGAAGGGTATAATGGAATTCTAGGAACTCTGCTCTGCTTTTTAGAAGAGATTGAGAGAGAGAGAGAGAGAGAGATCCGTTGAGCTCCAGGGGGACAGGGTTCATCTGCGCGGGTAATTTATTTTTTTTTTTTGGGTCTTTAATTTCCTTTTTTTCCTATCTTTTCTTCTTTTTTGTTTTTTCGGTCTTGGGGATGAATGAGTGATCAAATTTATTGCTACCCTCCCAAGGATTTTCAGGTGTCATATTTGCAGATGTGCTGATTTCTTTTCTTCTTTTGTTACACTTCAAGTATGCTGATCCTACATTTTGATTTTTATTTTTTTGGCATCCAAAAATAATTTAGCCTCAAAAGTATCATGAGAAAATTCCAAAGCTTACATAATTTTTTTAATTATTAAAAATTGTATTGATATGGGAAAATAATTTCATTCTAGGCACCTTTCTTCAGACGATCTTATGCCCTTTCTGTCTTGAAAATAAATCGTTACTTATTAGATATTGGAGAAACAGAAGCGGTATAGATGAGATAAGTAATTAATTCACATCTTAGTCTCATACACATCTAAAACACCCCCCCCCCTAATGTTCACATTATCATTTTTCTGACTTCTATACTACTCCCATTCCATCAATCACAAAATATCGAAGTTATATTGGTGCATATAAAGTAATTATGGGTAATATCCTCTCATGAACTTGAGAGTCCATCCTCACAATAGGATTGCCTGCAACCCGGAAAGAACATGGCATAGTTTATGTAATGCTATGCCTATACAGCCTCATTTATCTATGGACTATGGTGACTGGCGAGGCCGATTTGTTGATCCCTTCACGTTTGGGGGGGGGGGGGATTTGAACAATAAATCAATAATACCCGTGGTGCATATATCTAACTTGCAAATAAGAATGCAATGCCAAACGC
This sequence comes from Selenicereus undatus, assembly GCA_017589665.1. Lineage (NCBI taxonomy): Eukaryota > Viridiplantae > Streptophyta > Magnoliopsida > Caryophyllales > Cactaceae > Selenicereus > Selenicereus undatus. The sequence goes on along the minus strand of JACYFF010031954.1, from coordinate 5,996,973 downwards.
CCAAGCAAACTGGCTACTCATGAAGACGGTAGTTTTGAGTTCCAGAACTGTGAATTTGGGAAAGTTAATGCTAATGACATCCTCTGCTCAGTACAACTAAAACGTCAAGATACACGAATTATCAACGAAACGTACAAAAATTGAAGTGAAGAGCTGTCTAGACTTTTCAACTGAAAACACTGTGTATTGATTGCCATTATCAAGGCGACCTCAATCCTTCCGGACCAACCACAGCTTGCCTACAACATGAAGCAAGGCAACAAAGGCAATAAACCCGATGCTCATCATAAGAACAACATTGGGAGAGATCTTCAAGCCAGGAGCATCATCTGTATAGAACTGAAGCATAGTCCCGGCAGTCCCTCCAGCTGCACCAGCACCAGTGCTTCTCCTCCTCCTAAGGCTGGCAGCTGCTGCTGCGCTTCCTCTTGGGGGAGCTGCTCCTGCCATTTCTGCAAGGGGGGTTAATAGGTTTAGGGATCAAGTACATCAAAGTTAGACATATCAGATAGAGAAGACTGTACCTACACTAACATATGTAGCAGCACTAAGAGAATAACACTTGGCTAGTACTTCAAAAGATAAAATAAACCAGCTGTGCTATACTGCTGTGTAACCGAAAGCATCATGCAATCCAATTTCAACTACTGGTTTGACAATTCGGAATACAAGTAACTTGCCAAGAACAAAGATGAAATATTTACCTCAACTTGACAAGCAAGCAGACAACAAGTATCTAAACTTCAAGAATGGTAAAGCATTCTTTGTAATTCCAATTACCAATATCATAGAAATATCCAATTGACCGCCAAACAGAGAGGAAATGAACGAACTACAGGACTCAGAAATGAAAGTGTTTCAAAAGAACCGTGAAGCCTGAGTGCCTGACCCAATTAAGCAGCAAATTCAAGAGTGTCTTTCATTTTTGTGTAGCTTGCTAGAATATTTTTACCTGTGATGCATATAATTTCAATATCAATCTGTACTTTCCGTGACACCCATTAAATGCACGATGTGAAAAACTGATACAAGGGAAATTAGAAAACCAAAACGCTCAAAACTGGATATATATGTCATCAATTTTCTCTGACATGATATGCAACTAGACCTATCTCCCAAGAAAGTTTTGATGGTTCAAAACAAAACCGTCTCAACAAGTCCCTATAATGCTTCAATGGTTCCTCAACCCCATAATATTATTGCAGCAGTGGAAACCGAATTCCTATATTACAACAGCTTATTTAGTATTTACACAAATGAACAAATCTTACTTAGAACCCTAGGAAAGCATAAATCTGCTTGGAAAACCAAGCAAACAAACCGAAAAGCCGCTTGAACATTACACCACATCAAGGGCAATGAGCAAAATCCATCTCCAAACCCAACAAGATAAACTCCTTGACAAAGACCATATATATGGTCAAGATCTACCCCCAATGCGAGATTCCATCATTATTAGCAACGAAAACCCTCCTAAATCCTTCAGCAAACAAAACTGATGATTCGAGTAGTCGACAACAACAGAAAACAAAGGAATGCGCCTCGCAAAGTCACAGATTTAAGGTTAAGAACCAGAAATGAACTCAATCGAATGCCTTTTCACATAAATTCGACTTCGATCTAATCAAGTAGCCTTTAAATTGAATACCCATAAAACCCTAATCCCTGAGAAAGCTTTTGAGATCGAAATCAAAGCGCTGGAGAATCAGATCGACAAATACGTAATTCACGACTAACGTAATTCCAAAAAACAAAAATCAAACCTAAAGAACACCATTCGTAGAACAGCAATCACAAAACACATCTGCAACACATTGAACTAAAATGAAAACCCTAAAAATTCCTTACTCATATTAGGAACAGAAAGCCACAGAGAGAGAGGGGGGGTAGAGAGAGAGATTCAGTCACCTTAATTCAATAGATGAAGATTGAAGAGTAAGATCAGATGAATTCGAAGACAAAGAGGGATGAACACAATTGCAAACACAAGTGTTGATCGTTTTCCCTTCGCCCCCCTTCTATAGACAGACACGCCTTTTAGAGAGAGAAGAAGAAGAAGAAGAAGAAGAAGAAGAGAGATATGAAAGCCTCCACATACATTGAACCAATAGCATATTGCCACCTGTACAATAGTCAACCTTCCCGAAAATATCCGCGTTGGCATAAGCCAATTTCAGTCGTAATTTGAAATTGAAAAAAGAAAAAGAAAAAAGAGTTAAAAGAGTTTTTAAAAATACCAACAAACATAGCACTTGGCGACACTACCAAAGACGTGCAATTCTGAAATGGCGCACCTTCGAGTTTGGACACTTTGGTCACGTCTTGCAGTTGTCTATATTACTATCAACACTGGTTGATTTAAAATATTTGATATTTATTCTTTGTGAATAAATACTTGGAGTTTGAATTTTATAAATGGAGAAAATTAATTATTGGAGAGCTCTACTTTTTATTGAACTAACAGTAACTCAGCTCTAGTGAGATGAAAGATCTAAAACCAAAAAAAATATAGAAATAATATAACCCAATAATTGTGACATTTATAAATTTAGAGCTACCAAATAATATATACCATCTGTATCAATGACAATCGTACAAGAATAAAAGCTTTTTTTAAGGGCCAAAGACAATCTTGTAGAAGTTGTTTTTCTTATTTTCGCAGCAATCCATAAATTAGATATTTTTGTTCAATTCAGCAAAATTTCTTTTCAGTTTCAAGGAGCTTGTTTGAATAAGACTATTTTCAGTGGTTAGTCAATTTTTTTGCTCACCAATTGAAACCTACCTCAATTTTGGCTTACCAAAAAAAAGGAAAAACCAATAAAAATTTAAAAAAGCAAGAGAGAGCTAGCTCGTGGCTCGCGGCCAACCTCGCGAGCCGTTTAGCTGTTACACATGGCACAAGCCCCGCGACACGACTCCCGATACGGGCGAGCCAGCCATTGCACAGGGTCTAAAATCGTTTCGTCCTAAAATTTATACAATATAACCGAAAAGTGATATATACACTTTTTTGTTTGAATGTTTATACGATCCAAAATAAGGACAAGATTAAGCATACATGTAACAAATTGAAGAAAATCTATAAACAGAGCAAAGTTTTGAATTTGAAACATACGAACACGTGTTGGAGAAAGTGTACATTCTACTACTTGAGCGACTGAGCTAATCAAGTACAAATGACAGAAGATTTGCCGTAGCACAAATGATCTGCTATTAGGCGTTGCAACAAACTGTTGCATATACACTCCTAGCAAATATATCAAGGCAAATTCATGGCTTCTATATAGCATGTGGCACGCTTGTGGCGTTCAAACCCTAAACAATCTACGCACCCCCTAATTTTCATGGCATGCAACAGATCGATCAGCGCTAATCAACTTTCACAGTTCTTCACCTTTGAAATTTTTTATTTTTCTTAGGCCTAATACAAGTTTTCGGGGGTGGGGGCGGGGGTCCTCCATTGAATAGATTTGAACTACAATTCGACATTTCGACTACAGTCGACCATGAGATATAAAGATCCCCCCCCCCCCCCATACAGAAATGGTCTAGCAATACAACAGACTACACACGTCCATTCAACTCGAAATTCGACACCTTGGGTTCAAGTCATTCATACTCTTCAGTCTTCACCCTCAAAGGAAACTGCTTTGAGTAACTTTAACCAATCATAGAAACATTCGAAGTAGAAAGAACTACTTAATAAGACATTTTTGGTCAACCACGATTGCATGACCGAATTCAGATACAAAGTTTCAGCTAAACTGAAACAGTGATACCAATAGAAATCGCCCCTCCGCAGCTTAACCAATATGATCAAGTTCACAAGTGATGACACCATTAGCACAACTTTCTTTCCGGTTGAAAGATCAATAAACCATAGCACATCCAATGCTCTTCCGCTCTATCATAATGGTTAAGTACTTCCATCTTTATACATGCCTTTTCGGTGTTTATCATCCAAACTCCAGCAAAAGAGTGCTAGTTGACTAGAAGTGAGGTCCAGAGCTGCTCAAATTTATCCCTATAGACAGCAATCAGAACAAACAGAAGATGTCCGATTAATACAGTTATGAAGGACACGAGAAAGAGGAATTGCCTAACACTTATTACTCAAGAGCACCTAAAAACTAAAAACAAATTATTTATATATCATAAATATCAGCTAAACATTGTGTTGGAAATTATAAAATCATTCAAAATTAACTCATTAAGGTGGTCATCATCCATCATTGCATAACATAGGTCCAGGTATTGCTGCTAGCGAACTCTGGAATCAAACAAATGTTCGATCGAAGCAGAGAGACCACTGCTTACCTGGGGGGTTACAGATCCGCAGCCTTTAAGTCTGTCAATGTCCTTCAAAATTCGCACTGCTGAAATTGCCCACACATTGCTAGATGTCTTCCTAGTCAGCTCAACATACATGCAAAGTGCACTAAGACATACAAAGTTCACAAACTTTATTTAAAAAAATATATACAGCAACAAATCAAATAGACATTACTCCTAGCATTTGCGAGTAAGTTTCTCACTTCTGCATGATGTAAAAAGATTCCTATAAGAAAGCAGAGTAAAGCGAAAAACAATATTGGGACAACAAAAACACCCAAGTGGAGAAGGCAGGCACGTGTTTCAGGACAAAAAGAACAATTTTCCAACAGAACTGTAAACATTATGCCAGTCCTTTGCTGTTATGAGACAGCATATATGACCTTCATACAAATGGCACATGTACAAACAGCTTCAATGCCATGTAAATGAGCCAAATAACGGAAAGATTACCTATGCTTTCAACAAGATTATCTTCCTGCAGTAACTTTAGCCTCAATACTAGAAAATGGAACAAAAGAAGAAGCTAAAAGCGTCAATGTGCAGTAACCAAAATTGCAGAATTCTGGGTTATGATATGATTAATTTGGGAAATTTTTACTTACAGTGCTTCCCAGTAACTGCTACAACTACTGTGCTACATTTAACAGTGAAAGTACACCAACAGAATTTATCTAATCAACCAACAAGAACATGTAAACCCGTATATATTTAGGGGTCATGGAGGGCAGTATATACATGGGTCAACAACGTCTCCTTTGGCAACTTGCTGAAAGCCATTCATTTTCTCTTGTCCATCACCAACCACCTAAAAACAACAAAAGATCTGGTCAGTTTTCCATGGTTTATCTATCGCAATTAAGATTATGATCGGCATTTTTAATCCCTTTTCCTTACTGCCCTTCCTAATAGAAATATCAAGATACAAACCTCACGGGAAAGAAAAAAGATTTATGAACAAATGAAAAATGCTCGGTAATCCAAAAATCATTGTTATGTGCAAGCATGGCACCTGGGTTAATTCTTTTGGACATGCACGTTAGGCAGCTGGACATCAATACACAAAGCCTTGACTCTCAGCATCAGGTTACCAATTGAGCTTCAAACCCTCTTGAAAAATCTACCACCCTTCTTCCCTAATCCAGTATCAGCAAGACTAGATGCTAACAAAGATTTGGAATCTGGCCTCCATTTCAACTCTTTCAGGGCCGAGAACAGGGTTGCCAACTCAGGAGTAATGTCAGCATCCTTTATACTGTTACATGATACCACCCTTAGTGTTTGTAGCTCCTTCCATGTATGAACTAATGAATCTAAACCTTCTGTTGTCAGCAACGAGCAACCTTCAAGAGACAGGGACTTCACTCTCCTATTAAAGGAAAAAATATCATAAATAAATCTCAAGAGTAATTTCACTTAGAAGTACACATATCTGAGATTAGAGAAATGCCATTAACAAGTCCACAAAAGAACAGTGGACAATGTCAAGAATGAAAATCCAAGTCGAGAAATTGATCCAACAAGATTATTAAGGGCGTGACCAGCTCTAAGTTCTGACCATGGGCAAATTTTATAGTTCATATAAACTATATCCATCAAGAGAAGAAAAGGACCCTCTGCTAATCATCATAATTGCTATCTCAAATCACTTGAGATGTATGTCCCAGTCATATCTTACACAATGTTCTGAATAAAGTCCTCTTTTTCTTTTTACTTCACAACTTACAATGAAGCTCAGAGTTTCAGTTAAGTATCATTGCATTGTGCATCATTCAAAGAGATAGTGCATTACTAATCCATAAAACACAAATTTTAATCCCCAAAACATCCCAACATTGATTGTCCAGGAACTTGAGAGCATGCATGAGTTACCATTTAAATCCAATATAAACACAATTGTTCTCAATATCTAAACATCGTACTTATTCTCCTTATGTGGTTGAGATAGGAGCTTCTTCCTTCTACATTCTCCTGATCCTGAAAAAATGATATTCCAACATAATATGCAAAATCACTTGGAATATCATTGGAACAGTCATACACATTTTTTTCTAATGACCAATAATTGGAACATTTCAATTAGGTCCTAGAAATTTAGGTTACAACTAAATTTAGCCAAGTATCCAGACTTCTCCATTTTCAACCGAACTACCTAACAGAGCTGATCCTTCACTAACCACAATGGGCGGATTATTACCACATCACACACTATCTTAGTCCAACCAGTTCTACGTACACGGACATTTGTCCTCAATTTTCAGATTTAATGCAATCAAACTCACAATTAGGAATGCCAAAAAAAGGATTAAAGATGACTACTAGATCATGGATCTTCTGAATTTCATTCGTTTACACAGAGAAATGAAGCAAAGTACAGCAGAAAACAAACATTAGGCAAACAGGAAACAAACGAATTCCATACCTGCAGATAGTGGTATAGCGGAATATGTCATCTTCTAACCCCCAACAATCCTGAATCGAAATCTCTCTGACAGATTTGCACACCAAAAACAGCGCCTTACTACTCTCCTTATCCCGCATTTGGCAATGCTCCAAGTATAGCTCTTCGAGCGTTGGGCATGAGCCCAAATGCTCGTCCGGACCAGGATATGAATCAATATTATCACATGACCGAAGCTTTAAGGTCTTCAAATTGCTACAATATGAAAGTGCCGCCAACCACCCACCATCCATCTTGTGAGCACAAAGGGTCAACTCTTCCAACATTTGACAGCATTGCCCAATGGCCTTAATCCCATCGTAACTGCCCTCAGACCCACTCAGCTCGAGCTTCACTAACCGCCTACACCCCTGAGCTAAAATAGTCAACCCAATATCCGTAACCCCAGAGTCATACAACCCCTCAACAGAACCTGTCAATTTCAGTATCTGCAAGTTATTAAACCCCGAAATAGCCTTCAAAGACATATCCTTGCAGCACTGTATCTCCAACTCTTGAAGAGTAACACAACACTGAGCCACAAAACCCAATCCCTCCTCACTGGGATTCGCCACCGCCAATTTCCTGAGATTGGCACACCCAGCACCCAACACTTTGAGCCCTCTGTCAATCAAATCAGAACCCAACACACCGTCCTCACCAATCAAAGCATCATCATTAACCAACACCGAATCAAGATGAATCGTAACAAGCTTATGCGAAAGCAAAATTCCAGAGCTCCCAACACTCTTAAACGAAGCCGGAACAAGATTAACCTCAGTCAAATTAGGGAATCGACCGGTCAACTTTCCAGAATCGAGAAAATCCCAATCCAGAAGAGTGATTGACCGCACAAGCCGCCCCTGAACCGTAAGCCATCGCTTACAAACCAACGAATTCGAAGCATGCTGCGAAATCGGCAGCTTGGACAAAATCAAAGAAAACGACTCATCGGAAATGAGAGAGAAAGGGTCATATTCATCACCTTGACCTAGGGGCGCTGCCATTCTGGGGGTAGGCGGCTCAGATTGCTGCTGAATCTGGTGCATTTTGAAGACAACGTTCTTCAAATTCAAGTGCTGGTCCCTGAACCAGAGCTCCGTCAAGCTGGCCCTCCTCTTCCTGGGCGTATCGACTGGATTAGGGTTAGGGTGAGGGTTAGGGTTAGGGCTTCTGGAGTCTTCTTCAACCGCAGGCATATTGATATCGATATTGATATTTACCCCCTTCTTCTTCTTCTTCAACCTTGCTTGAATTTAGTGGTTGAAGATCGATTCATTGATTAAATTTTTAGGGTTTTGGAATTTAACTACTCTTCTCTCTCTCTCTCTCTCTCTCTCTCTCCTCAGATTTCACAATCTCAATCAGATTCACAGCTACTCCGATCACTGTTTCCAACGGCCAATTTTTTTTGAGTGATGAGATTAAAATTTGTGGGTTGTACAAAAAATGGAAAACATTTTTCTTATCCGTTTTGTTTCGTTGTTTCAATTTCTTTTTGTTGTTTTATATACTTCTACAAGGAGGACGGGATCCGGTGCAAACGAGAGCACAGTGCCCCCAAGTCCCAATCATTGACCAATGATGGAGATCAACCGTTACCGTAGAGTCGAAAAAGTCTAACCTGATAAAATTACATAATCTAAATCTGACTTAAATCTACAGAGAGCAGTATAAATCTAATACGCGTTATTCGATTTATGGGGTGTTTGACAAATAGTCTTTTTAAGAGTTTTTTAGCTAAAAATAGTTTTTTTTACCAATATTAGCTGTTTGATTAAGTAAAAAAGTTAATTTAGATGTTTGGTAAAAAAGCTTTTTAAAAGAATTTTTTGGGTCCAAAAAGCTAATTCTATGAGCTTTTTGAAAGAATTTTTTGAAAAATTAACTTTTTATCTCACAACTTTATCAGAAACAGCTAATTTTACCAAATAATTTTTTTAACAAATAGCTAATTTAAATATGTAACATCTAATAATTAATACAAATAATTAACAACTGTTTATCAAACAGAGCTTTAATATGAAAATATTTTTCTCAATTTTGTATAAATTTGAGTTGTTTTCAAATTTAACGTAAAATTGATGTATAGATTAAATAATTCGATCTAAATTTGCAACGTAGGTGTCACGTCTGGTTGAAAATATAGAGAGATGGGATAATAATTGAGTGCTCAATACTTATTTTGTTTGGACTTTGGAGGTGCTTGCAATGCGTGCGTGAGAGAGAGAGAGAGAGAGAGAGACATTATTTGAAGCCACCAACCAAACTCAGCTTTGCCTTTGAAATTTGACTCCTCGTGTAGTCGTGTGTGTTCAAAAGTGTAGTAGTTGGGCAGATAACAAGGGAAAGTGCTGCACTTGAAATTCAATTATTTGAACCTTTTTGGAGGCCAAATAAAATTTCAAACCTTTTCTTTTTCTTTTTCTTTTTCTTTTGTCTTTTAAGTTTAGTGAGATTCCTTTCTTTTTTAGGAGATTTAAAGAAGTCGCGAAATAATAAAGGATAATATAATGTAACGACAATACAAGTGAGAATAAAGATATTGAATTTTAAATTTAATGTGGTCAGACTTTCAATTTTAGATATTAGGTCGGAAACTTATTTTCTCTTTTTATGTGTTTTTTATTTCGATAATAAGATAGTGAACACATGATTTGTGCTACTCATTAGATATAATTGATGCCAACTTTGTGTTTGCAAATATTCATTTTAGGGTTTATGTTATGTGTGCAGTGTGATCTCTTCTGAGAAAACTTGTTTACTTTTTTTCGAGAAATTGTTAATATTTTGAATTAGATTAAAAACATTAACATATATTTCAATTAACTCTTTAACACTAAGAAATGTTGAAACAATCACACGAGTTTGTGGATGGGAAGCTCAATGTGTATTATATATACAAAATTATAAACTGATCAGTTACCTTAATTGAAAAAAATTGAAAATCACTATCCAAACTTACATATATTTGCATTTGAATTTAAATTTCAGTCATAACTCCATCTCCATTTAATTTGTACTTCCATCATGCATGCAAACAAAAAAAGAGCAGAACAAAGTTACACATCTTACACATGCAATCGCACTTATTTCTAATTCTAGCTTTTGCTTCTATTAACATTTTGGTGCTTTGCTTAAAACAAATACAATTAGACTCTGTTCTTTTCGTTGGTAAATCTCAATTTATCAACTTCAATCCACTTTATTAACTTAAATAAAAATATATATATATATCCACTTTAGCCCACTTTCACCAATTTCAATCCACTTTTCACTATTTTAACAAATTTCTACCCATTATATAAAAAAAAAAAATCAACCAACTTTAACCTAGTTCAATAAAAATACCTATTTCAATCAATTTCAACCAATTTTACCCATTTTTCAACCCATATTGTCCAATCCAAAAAACAAACAAACCCCAAGTCCTTAGTTACCAATATTATATTCACCTATTATAGAAGTGCTAATGATAAGAAGGGGAAGGGCCTGTAGCTGCGCCCAAAAGCCCATGATCTGCAGATGTTTTAGTGGCTCAGCCTAGAAGTCAGTACGTAGTGCGTACTCTATGTTTCATGAAAAGGGCACACATAGGTCTTATCTAATAAATAACTGTTAGTTGTTGACTGTTTGTATTAATTTTCAGTTATTAATTATTTAAATTAGCTATTTGTATTAATTATTTGTATTAGCTATTTATAAAAAAGCTATTTGGTAAAGATAGCTGTTTCTAATAAAGATGTTTGGTAAAATTTCATTTATATCATTATCTCTACATTACTTCTCAATAGAACATATTTTTTTATTTATTGGCCAATTTCTTTTTGAAAAGAATTAAATTGGTGTCATAGGTATAAATTAACTTCATTTGTGATCACACAAAAAAATAGAAGAAAATTTTCATTGATAAAAATTTACTTTCTTATCAAATTCTACATAACTTGCATTCATCGTCTATCTTATTTCTTTTCAATTTGTACTTATGTAAATTATGTTAATGTTTTATAACGTTATTTTGTTATTTTTTAAATTTTTTTAGTTTATAAATTGAAACTGAAATTTATACGAATTTCTAATGACTTTATCTTCATTAGATTCAATTCATACAAAACATAGTATCAAATGTTACTATTTTGTATCGATACAAAGCTCATTGTCGAGGTAATTAGAAGGGGAATTGAATAATCTAAAGTATAAATATCATAATATTATACATTCATAAAGGTGCATAGTGAGAGAACCAAATAAGCGTGATATAATACACTAGTGAAATTAGAAAATCTACACCAAAAAGATACTACTTGATTGAGGGAAAAAAAATGCAAGCAATGAACGAGACAATGCAACTTCAATTATTTGCTTTTGCCTCAAAATAAAAATTTATACTCTTATTAATTCCCAAGATCTAACCGGGTTCAAATGGGGGAAGAGAGTCTAGAGTGGCTCACAGAGCTTTTCAATGTTATTTTCAAGACCACCAAGATGCCCAGAGAGTGGAGGGCCAGCACAATCATCCCACTGTACAAAAGCAGAGGGGATATCCAAGATTGCAATAACTTTAGGGGCATCAAACTGCTCAGCCACACTATGAAACTGTGGGAGAGGGTGATTGAGAGAAGGTTGCGAGAGGAAGTAGAGATTTCAGATAACCAATTTGGATTCATGCCAGGGAGGTCGACCATTGAGGCGATCTACCTCCTCAAAGGGCTCATGGGTTTGTTCAGGGACAGAAAGGTGGATCTTCATATGGTGTTCATTGACCTGGAGAAGACGTATGATAGAGTTCCAAGGGACATTTTGTGGAGGTGTTTGGAAGAGAAAAGGGTGTCACCCGCGTACATTCGTGTAATCAAGGATATGTACGAGGGAGGGCGGACGAGTGTTAGGACTCCGGGAGGGGTCTCCAATGACTTCGCTGTTAGTTTGGGCCTACATCAAGGCTCCGCTTTAAGTCCGTTTCTTTTCGCATTAGTTTTGGATGAACTCACTAGAAGAATCCAAGACGAGGTGCCCTGGTGCATGGTTTTTGCAGATGACATCATCCTTATCGATGTCACTAGACAGGGGGTGAACGACAGGTTGGAGAGTTGGAGGCATACGCTGGAGGTTAGGGGCTTTCGGTTGAGTAGATCAAAAACGGAATGCCTTTACTGTTGTTTCAGCGGGAGGACAGAAGAGGGGGGTGAAATCGTACTGGATGGGAGGGCCATATCGAAGGTCGCAAAATTTAAGTACCTGGACTCGATCATCCAACAAAATGGGGACATTGACGAGGATATTAGCCAGCGGATTAGAGCGGGCTAGCAAAAGTGGAAGTCAGCGTCAGGGGTGTTGTGTGACCAGAGAGTGTCCATGGGTTTGAAAGGCAAAGTCTATCGGATGGTAGTTAGACCGGTTGTTCTCTATGGATCAGAGTGTTGGCCTCTAAAAAAGACGCAGGTCCAACGGTTGATGGTCGCTGAGATGAGAATGGTCATGTGGATGTATGGTTTTACGAGATTGGACAGAATAAGGAATGAAGAAATCGGGGGTTTAGCTGAAGTGGCCTCCATAGAAGAGAAGATGAGGGAATCGAGGCTCAGATGGTTTGGCCACGTGAAGAGGAGAAGTGTGGCCGCCCCCGTGCGTAGGTGTGAGTTGATCAACCCTCCCGGTGGTAAGAGAGGGAGAGGTAGACCGAAGAAGAGTCTAGAAGAAGTAGTTAGAGAGGACCTGAGAGTTGTCGGTCTTTCGGAGAACATGGCTCAGGATAGGAGGCTGTGGCGGGTCAGGATTAACATCTTGAATTGTAGGGGTCCGTCGCCGTAGGGGGCAGTAGCCTAGGCGGTGTAGGTTGTGTATGGTCTTCTGTTTGTGCTTGTCTACAGGTCGTGCTTTGTTGGGTTGTGACGGCACTAAGCTCCCATGGTTTGCTCAGGTATGTCTCTACTCCATCTTTATTTGCTATCCGACCCCTTTTCTCCTCCATCCTTCGATTACGCGGTAAACAGTTTCGCAAAAGTTTTTACTATAACCCTTTTTCCCAAAACCGTTTTGGTGGGTCGTATGGAATCAACCTCTCTATGGGTAGGAATACCAGTAGAGGTAAGGTTGCTTACAGCTGGATCTCCCCAGACCCCATGAAAGCGGAACCCACACTGGGAGTTTGTTGTTGTTGTTGTTGTTGTAACTGGGTTCAAATACTACTAAGGAACAATTTATATACTCTTTATATTTTGTAAAATAATATTATATAAATGATTAAATATACTATAATGGCATGTAATGTAATTTGTATAAAGTTTTAGGCAAATATGTCATTTCTACACACAAAAAAAAAACTTCTTTTAAAAAGGCTAATGGAAACAATCTTTTCAAAAGGAGTTTTTTGGGTCCCAATAGCTGTTTCAAACAGTTGTTTACCAAATATTCACTTAGCTGTTTGACTTGATCAAAACAACTAAAACACCTCTTTTTCTCCAAAAAGCTGTTGTTACCAAACATCCTCACAATTTCCAATACGAATCAAACCATCATGGACAGTTTGAGTGTCAACTTGATTAACTCTCGATATAATAAATTGATTAAGCTCATGCAATGACATATTTATCTCTCTCCTACCTCGTACTTTATTAATTATTATCATACACAACTAATTTACAACATACCTTGAAATAACCTACTTTTTACATTTATCCCCCGACTTGGATATGAATAAGAATTAATTATTAAGAATCTTATTCATGCATATATTATTCAATTGAAGAAATTTTGGACCTATAAATTAAATGAATTAGATATTTTGGCAAAAAAAAGCCTAGCTTTAAATGCCATGGCCATGGGGACTGAATTTGACACTAGTCGTAGTACAATTTCATACAAGTGCATATGCAGCATATCTTGCCACAGATTTGGAGAGAGAGAGAGAGGGGAAACTGGAAAGGATATCAGACAGGGGATAGAGGCAAACATTAAACTTCATACAAGTGCATATGCAGTATATTAGTAGTTGAAGGTGGCACTAGCTAGAATTTAATGATAAATGTGGTAGGGTTTTTCTCATTGGAAGATTTTTTTTTTCTTTTTCTTGGAACCCTAAAGTACTTACCCTTGGCTAATTGTACGGAGGACCAAGTACCCTCTTGATGTACCCCCAACCAAAAAAAAAAACAAAAAAAAAGACTTTTCTTTCATAATTTAATTTTGATGGTCCAAAATTCTTCACTGTGAATATGTGTGTTACGACAAATATTTGAGATCGATAATGTGAAATTCTACATTATATATATTACTAGTTACTATCACATATTGAGTATATCAGCCTTATCTTTATTGTTTTAACATTCATAGGTTTCGTGCTCTTTCTATGTCTTCAAAAAAATAGCAAGGAGTGCTTCACGCAAAATAGTGTTTATGAAAAAATAACCCATTTGTTAAGTCTATACTTGGGTGTACTAGAGTGATGTACATCCGCAGAGCAAAAACTGGCATGGTATTGAGCCAATGCTGGCTATGGTGCAAATGGTAATGCGCCCTTGGGTACATAAGGTATGTACAAAGAATTATTTGGGGGATGTGAATGACGTTCACATAATTTTATTGTACACTCGACTGGATTTGATCTGAGGAGAAAGAAAATGAACGGTTGATTCATTCATTAATTCATACAACAACAATAACAACAACAACTTTCAGTGTGAATGCTGCTTTTACAAGGTCTGGGGAGATCCAGATGTAGGCAGTCTTACCTCCACCGACATCTCTGTCCGTAAAAAACCTGATTTTAAGCGACCCACAAAAAAAAAAATTTATAAAAATATTTGTAAGAGAAGGATTAGAGAGAGAGAACCACTAATATATTAAAGCAGAGGAGGGGATATTTCCATGTCTTTGCGGGAGGCTAATAATAACCTAGTTGTGTCATGTCTCTGGTACTTGCATGCAACTTGTGTGTACAATCCTTCTTGATTGGTTTGGGATTCGGCATATTTCCATGTCTCATCGATCTTCTTCTACCCCCCAATTATTAACGTCTCTCAAATTATTTTGTGAATGGACTATATATTATATAGTGTTGTCTGATATGATAATCATTCATCTTGAGGAAAATATCTTGCAATATACATGATGCTTCCTTCATAATCATCCCAAGCTTGAAACTCTGGTTCACTATACATTATTGGAAATGAATGACTTTTAAAGCGTTATAATTTTATTTTTTCGGTTTTAATGAAAAAAGAAGAAAGTATAATACAATGGAAGAGGGGGAACTGAATTAAGAACTTATGTACTCAGGACTAGGGGTGTTTATCGGTCCAAACCTGGATCGGACCAAGGACCGAATAAGAGAGAAGTTGCAGACCATAGACTGGACCGAATAAGTCAAGGACCGGACCGAAAAAAGTCGGACTGAACTGAATTGTAAAGCTAGCAAATTTTTACAATATGAACATCTTATATTTATTTCAATATGAACAATTTTTACATATTTTCACCATGAAAAACAAATCAATATTCTTGAATGTTTGAAAAATGATAAGTTGTAAAAGAAAATTAAAATTGAGTAAGTAAAAAGTCGGTTTTCAAATTTTTTTATTGGGTCATCGGTCCAGACCGGTGGATCGGACCGAAGACCGAATAAAAAAAATTTGTAGACCGTGGACCGGACCGAATTCATTCGGTTCGGTCCGATCCGGTCCGGTCTAGACCGGTCTTCGGTCCAATCCAAGTTTGAACCGAATAATGAACACCCCTACTCAAGACTCTTAACCACTTTAGTTAAAACCTTATCGATCGGTACAATATGGACAAGTATTACCTCATAGTTTAGTGTCTCTAAAGTTGTTTTAGACGTATAATATATATCCTTTGTTGAGATAGACCATGTATGGACCTAACATATGTTCTCTTTTTTTTTTTGGGGGGGGGGGGGGGGGCGAAGGTAGACGCATGGAATGGACATCGGTTATCATGTTAGAATTAATTAAGATTTGCTTTAAGGCTCGATAAGTGCTATACACATAACATCTCCATAAGTTCCTTACATCAACCGTGGATGCTGGAAATGAAACTTGTGCGCCTTCTAATCACTTCATTCCTTACCAATTATTTTTCGTATATGGGCTCACGATAAAGAGAAACTTACCCAAGTTGGACATCTATATCATGTCAAAGTTGCAATATCATATCAAACTTATCAAGTCCCCATCTCCAAATTCATACTTGAAAAGTGAATTCCCTATTATCTCTCCTCCTAAGTACAACACTTGCAGCTAAATTAACCCAGAATCAAGTCCAAATCAAATAGAGTTCCTCTACCTACATTGTTAGAGTATGAATATACTCCTAAACCTTCATCCATCAACTTAGACTTTTGGTTGAATTGGTTCTTAAACATGGTATCAGAGCATTTCTGAGCGAGAGGTCTCGAGTTCGAATCTCAGTAGTCCTCATATGGATTTATTGCGCGAGGTATCAGAGTCTTTCTACAGCCACGTTTCAAGCCTAAAGGACATTAGCGTGAGGGGGTGTCTTAGAATACAAACCTATTCTTAGACCTTCAACCATCGACTTAAGCTTTTCACTGAATTGGTTCTTGAACATATATAAAATGAAAAATCTCAACGCATTACCATTTCAAATTTCAAACTACATTCCTCAAATACAAGGCAATTCTCTCCATTAAAGCAAGAGGTGGGGGGTGTTTAAATTTACAGTTGGAGTAATTAGGACCTAAAGTTATGCTAATTAATCAAGGAACCAACACAGAAGCAACCGACACATATCACTCACACAGTCACGGTCTTGGAAGCTCACTTTCACAGTTCACTTACCTCAGATTTCAGATCTTTCCCCCCTCAATAACTATTGCACGTGTCCCAAGATCCATGCACGTGCCCCCCCCCCCCAACTTCTATCCTTCTTCATAGTAAAATCACTGTTATAAATACTTTACCGTACGCCAGTATCAGCCGAAGCATACCTTACCAGTCAAGAAATGGTGGAAGTTATTGTCAGATATTGTACGGTCAAATACCGACCAATACCGCTCTATACCCCCAAATATTGAGCGGTACTTATATTTCAAATCAAATATCGTCCAGTACATTAAAATTTCAAATTTTTTGCACTTTAATTTATAAAATTTTTTGAAATTCAAAACAGTCCGAGCCGATAAACCGGTACACAAATCCAATATATCTCGTTCCAATGCAAAACGGTGCGATCATTTATACGATATTTATAACTTCGAGTAAAATAAAAATAAAATGAAAAATAAATCACCCCCTTATCATATTTTTTATAAAATTTTGATGGGGACAGAAATCTCAATGCATCCTTCTCTGAATTTAATGCAGTCAAGTATTTTTTTGGACCCATTCACCCCGTGCCCTATGTCCCCTTACCTCACTGTCGGCGCCCAAAAAAAAATTAAAAAATCTGTGGGTTATATGATTTCTTGGCCCTTCATAGGATTATAATATAAGTTATTTTAACGTATATGTGACAAGGGCTATCCAAAATGTACCTTATACATTAAAATAGCTTGCATTGTTTCTAGACTTGGCCTTTATTAAAGGGTGCCCAAAATGTACGTTATTATATTTCTCCAACTATGTTTCCACCCACCTTCCCCTTATATTATATGTTCCTTCCTATTTCAAATTCTCTTCACATCACCTACTGAGTCCCCTCCAACTATACATATGCTCTCAGTTCTTTCACTTTCCTCCAAAAGAGAAAGCAAAGTTAATTCTCTCCCCTAGTTCTTGTTTCCATAAAAAAAAAAAAAAATAGCAGAGAAATGAGTTCTAACTCTATGTCAATTATATCTCCGAGGAAACTGAGGTCGGATCTTTATTCGTACCAAGATCAGAATGCAGATATACCCTTAGTAGTATCGGTTTTGGCGGCTTTGATTGAGAGACACATGGCCAGAAATGAGAGGATCACCCGCAACCATAAATGGGCGATGGTTTCAAAAGACCCAAGGACTCGGGTGTTTGATGCATGGGAAGCACCGGATTTGACCATTCAGTCTTTCCTTGAGAGAATTTTCAGATATACCAAGGCTGGACCATCAGTGTATGTCGTGGCATATGTATATATCGATAGACTTTGCCAAAATTACCCGGAATTTAGGATTACTCCTAGTAATGTACATAGGCTTCTCATCACTACCATCATGGTGGCATCCAAATATGTCGAGGACATGTAAGCAAATTCTCTTTATCTCTCTCCATTTCTTGCTTATATATATAGCCTCTTTATTACTTTCAATATATCAACAGTCTGGTTGCATATATTTGAATTTCCCTGAATCTATCATCAATAGGGTAATCAAGGTCGTATTTGGTACTGATAATTGTTGGTTTTGGATGATAGGAATTATAAGAATTCATACTTTGCAAGAGTTGGAGGGCTAACAACCAAGGAAATGAACAAGTTAGAGATGGATTTCTTGTTCATGATGGGATTCAAAATGCATGTGAATGTGAGTGTTTTTGAGAGTTATTGCTGCCATTTTGAGAGAGAAGTGAGCATTGGAGGGGGATACCACATTGAGAAGGCCTTGCGTTGTGCTGAAGAAATCAAATTAAGGCAAAGTGTGGAGATGAGGAGATCATCTTATTATGGTCAAATTGCTCGTATTACTCTGTAAAAAGGAGGAAAAATTAAGCCAATTTTGAGAAAATTTTTATTGTATAGATATAAATTGTGTCAAAATTCAAAATTCTCTCTGTTAAACAGAAAATTCCCTGATCACTGTGAATTAATTTGTCAATATGGTAATATAATTTTGGTGTATGATATGGATATTGGGTTTTTGCAAATTTTTGGTTGAAACATTGAAGAAATTAGAAAAGTTTAGCATAATTATCCTGAGATTATAAACCGTAAAGTATGGTATTTCTTTCCTCGTTTCTTGTTGATGCTAAATAAATTGCATTCCAAAACTCCCAGTGTTAATCCAGGTCTACAAACTCGAGTTTGAAACTCCTTGTTTATTGTAAGTTCAAAAATTTAAAGTAGTGTCATAATTACTGAAAAATAATAATTTTATACACTATTAAAATTTTAAGATCCTATTTTAAACAATGAATAGAATGATAATTGATTTTGTATGTAATTTTAAAAAGGACAATAGACACATAACAGAGGTTTTATTTGAATGATTAATTAATTAATTCAAGTACCTTAATTAAGGCAAAGGTAATTGGAATAATAATAAGTGTTGTCCCTTCCAAGGGGTAGTTGGAATGTCCATGTGATTGCAAAAAATCTCCCTATTAAAGGCCTTTTGGCTAGAACAATCCCTTTAACAAAGGAAAATCTTTTTCTTTTTTTATTTTGTGCCAAGGAAAGGAGTTCAAATATTATGTGTCATTTCCCCCTTTCTTTACTTCAACATCATTATAGGAAAATTTCATTTTTAAATCATTAAATGAAAACATTTGACTTCTTTATCAATCATTCTTTACAATTATAAGTTCTAAAAAAAGTCAAATTATATACCATATAAAATACTCACTAATTCTTTATAATACATATTTCAAAGACTCTCGGTAACAAGGTTTGTATTGACATCTCCTTATATATAGTTATCTTAACTGGTGGTTTTTGTAACCCATCTCCCTACAATGGGCATATATGATTAAAAAACACCATTTGTTTTCCACTTTAATGTTGCATCTCACACAACTACTATCTCCGCATCAGTTTCTGAGCCAAATGTTTAGCTCGCAATCCTTCTTTACTCCAATGCAAGGCTCATGACTTTGGCTCACTGCATAAAATAATGTCTGTGGAACCCATCGCTAAACATACTTATAATTTTGTTTGGTAAAGTCGCAATAAGTGAATAAAAATATTATTTTCTATTTTCCAAAAATAATTTATGATTATTTAATTTAATAAAAATAATTTGTTTACCTTTGAAAAAAAAATTTAGCCAAAAAAAAGAAAAACTCATCAAATTTTATCAAAAATTTCTACCCAAAATAGTCCAAAAGAAAAACATGGGCCAATCCAAAGTTTTTTTTTTTCAAAGGAAAAGAAAAATTGTCCAACAAAAAATATTTCCACTCAAAAAAAAGAAAAATAAAATAGAAGCACAAAGGGGGGGGAGGGGGAAGCTTGATGTGGTGTGACCAAGCAGCTCACATAATAAGCGAGCCAGCTCATGAGCTACGAACCACGAGCCTCCCTCTATGAGGTAGCGAGCTGCTCGCGAGGCCCAAATTGCGAACCAATCATTATACATGCTCTTAGCTATGTTTAGTGGTTCCATGACAATTGATGACAATTAACAAGTGTGCTCAAGGTTTAATCTTGCATGCAAAATTCACACTCTTATGGGAGAAAAAGAGCAAGAAAAACGAATTAATAGGATAGGGAAAAAAATAACAATGCTATGACGTTGCCATCCTACATCCAAACTCCATTACATGACAGAATTTTCTTGAACTGCTTATATGACTCAACAATTTTTTTCCCTTTTTAAAAAAATAATTTTTTCTAAATCAGATTCAACAAATTAAATAACGTTGAGTACGGCGGCAAATGATCAAAGACAGCTGTTTTTGAAAAATGTTTCTTTTTTTTTAAAAAAAAACCCACATCCCAAAATGCCTTTGGTTAAGAGATCATTAGTCATTACGTGTGCCAATTAATTACATCTAATTACAAAGATAATCGTTTTTTT
>JACYFF010031954.1:5953492-5971511 GCA_017589665.1 Selenicereus undatus | reverse complement strand
TAACTCCTAGTTTTAACAAATAGTACAAAAAGAAAAGGCCCAAATGCTTTCTGCTAGTCCTTAGGTAAAAAGTCTCAGAGTAGAAACAGGCTACAAGCCTGAGACCTTTTTTTTTTCCTTTTCTTTTTGGAAAAGAAACCTAACATATTTTTGGGCTTGCCATGTCACGCGTATTGGCGATTTCTTATGTGCTTCTAGGAGCACATGCTCTAATTGTCTGCGTGTTATGTGCTTCAAAGAACACATGCTCTAATTGTCCGTGTATATATAGTTTATGACTTATGAGATATCTTAATATTCTTGTACTAGTTCAGTGATTATATATTTCATAATGGATAAATAAACACCTCATAGTATTTGTGTATTTGGTTCCCTCAGGTCAGAATCCAAATCTAAGTAAATATCACCTAATAATTTAAAAATGCGATTATCATAACAACCATGATGATTTGATAAGAGAATTTACTACTACTATATTAGTAGAACATTTAAATTATGGCAATTTGTTAAAGTTAACAATTCGGGTATTTTTTTTTACTCCTTTTTTTCTTTGTTGTGAGTCATAAGTTTGTCATTTTATGGATAAATTTTATGATGTGCGATATATAAAAGTACTAATACATAAGACTTTGGAAGGTATTTTATATATTCCGACTAGTTTCACTATAATTACATGCTACTAAGCACCAGTTTTATTATATGCTACCAATATGTTTACAATCAATTTTTTTTAAAAAATTATTACCACCAAATAATTTTTTTAATGTTTTCTCCTTCAAAAAGAAAAATAATTCAAAAATGGTCCTTTTAACATGCTAATCATTGTTTGAATAAAATTTGAGTTTTGAATTCTTAAAAAATATCTAATTAACATTTACGATAGAGAGTTACCTAATTAAAAAACTCACAAAAAGATGTCGTTTTGTGTAATAGGGAAAGTTATTTTGAGCTACCTCTTCTTCTTCTTCTTCTTCTTCCTATTACTACTACTACTTACTACTAGTACTACTACTACTTTTTTTTTAAGGGGGGGGGGGGAGGGAAAGGAACACTTCATAGATCAAGCGTAATTTGCCATACGTCACTTAAAATACATATTTGACTTAAATAAGTACAATGTTGAATGTTAGAGCCACATCTCAAAATCAAAAATACTAACTTGAAACCTACTGAACACCCATCTTCTCATTTTCACTGTTTCTTACTATAGTCTAGAGAAGAGATTCACATATCTGCGACAATATCCTGATCGGGATTGATATGTTGATCTAGTATAACACTATTGAGTGAGATACTTTTCCGACAAAGAATATTATAAATGAATGGTCAAAATTTATTGAAGAACCGCCTCAACATGTATAACGGTTCCATCTCCTTCAAATTTACAAAATCACACAAGGAAAGCAACAAACAAGCATGAGATAAACTCTCATACTTGGGGAGAAAAACACAACTCTTACAAATAAGAGATTGATTAATCTCTCAATTGGCAAGACAACAATTAAAATTACATATTTTTTTTCTTTTTTGTTTTGGGTCCTCCATTTCACTGTACTCGAACTATTATTAGCCCAATAAATAGAGCTCTCCCATCAGAGATTTTCTGTATTTACAAGACTCAAAGTTGAGACCTTACTTTTAAGTAAATAATATAGCATACTATTAGATTTGACTTGTGTTTCATTGAAATCTAACTCTATATATGTGTAGTAATTTATCATCATTTTTCTTATGTAGGCATGTTAATATTGACATATTTCTCCGTAGCAATAGCCATGATTAGATCAATTTTCACAAGCAATTCAATCCCAAAAGGGAATAGGAAAAATAAAAAAGAAAAGAAAAGAAACCCTTTCAACTGGCAATAACCACCGTTAACGGCTATTTTGGTGGGTTGGATTTCGCTGTCAACTGTAGTCAATCAAGGCCGCAAAATTCGGATCCTCTATCAATTTCTACCCAAGTTGCTAGCTGCATGCCAGTATGGGACCCACAATTTTTTAATGGGCCCCAATTCGTTTACCTCACTTGCACGAACGTCATTGCTGGGCCTGGCCCACATGCCTTTTTGCAACTAATGGACCAAGTTATTTGTTCAATATATGGTGTTATATAACCCCCAAAAAATGTGTTAATTACTTACTTTTGGTCTTATGTCCGTCAAAAATTCCTCTCCCCATCCTAAATACCATACCAATAATAAATAAATAAGTGAATAAATTATTATCTAAGTAATAACAATATTTTTTTAAGAAGTTATTATTTAATGTACTATTTTTAAAAAGGTGATAAAATTTTTAATACTAGTAATAGTGTGAGATGATTATATTTTGAGATTTCAACAAAAATAAAGATGGACAGTCATTTTTAAACAGAGGCGTGTTAAATTAGCTTACAATGCTCTTGACAAGGCTGGGATGGCTAATTCTTTAGTCATCATGACCATTTGCCTTTCTTTCTATTTGCTTTAGTATTATTTTTATCTTTCTATTAATCTGTGTCTCTCCGATTGTGAAAGATATTCTTTTCTCCAATTGTGAGAGTGTTATTTTAGTTTCGATTTCAGTTATTTTGTATGGTTGTTCACTGAATTGTTATAGGATGAATTACGTTTTTACTGCAAAGTAGTTGTTCAATTGGCGTTGACACTTCAAATATAATTCTTCATGTCGAAAGAATATTTTGCTCAAGAAAACTACACTAGATTAGCATATCTTTCACCAGCTGAAAATTACAATAGATATGTTGATCTCTTCTCCTAGTTGTATGAAGAAACAATGATTTGAGTGGGAAAACAAGCGATCATCGTGTAAGTTAGTTTTGTTGAGACAGATATTGTGTTTCGATTTGAAAAAAATGTTTTTGTTTTCATCGATTTTATATTGTAAGTAATGTTTGGTAAATTATTAATGATTAATGAATTCTTCTTTTTGTGTAAATTAAAAAAAAAAGGACCGCTTCTGACTTTATTTTTAGGTTAAAGGCTCATAATTTAGATATCTTAATTGTTTGAGACATGTATAAATTACAATTTTATTTTCTCTAATTCTATTCTACTAGTTACTATACAGTATTTGGTAAACAAGCTTGCCAATTCTTAAGTAATAAATCGATCCTTCAACTAAAAAGTATAACGTAATTACAAGTATTCATTTTTATGCAAAAATGACATTAATGAAATGGCGTAAGAGAATAAAAAAAAATATTTACAAATTTACCAAATGAGGGCATTGTTCTTTCTTTGAAGGCTCATTTCTCCAAGAGGAATTAATTTAAGATGCATTTCGTGGAAGTTAATGGTTTCTTTTATTTGCATGATCAGTGTGGAATTAAATGAAAAGGGTCAAATAGAAAGTGTGATAAACAATACTAATAGAGCCACTTCCACATGAGTGATTAATGATTAAAAAATCAAAAACTATTTTTGTAATTTAACCTAACTTAGGCCCTGTTCGGCAAAATTAGCGGTTCAAGTAGGGGATAGCGTTTCTAATTTAGTTGTTAGCGGATAGTTGTTTAGATGAGCAGTTGAAATAAATGTGTTCGGTAAATTTAGCTGTTGGGTTAGCTGATTTATGTAAATTGACATAAAAAGATATAGATAATTTCCAAAGATAAAACTTCCAAAAGATATGTTTTGGTCAAAAAATATGAAACGCTACTTTTGAACGCCAAACGTTAATACTATTAGCTTTTCAGAAACGCTGCTTAAAATGCCAAACGCTACTTGAAATGCTAGTCAAAATACTATGTTCCCGAACACTAAAAATTACCTAATAAGTGTATTGACTTAGTCAAAATACCAAACGCTACCTAAAACGCTGTTGCCGAACACGCCTTTAGTCACCGATCGAATGATGTAAAAATTGATCAATTATAACTCATCTAATGAAATCGTTATGGTTATTTTATTGTAATTAATTCAGTTATCTATAATCTGATATTTTTGCTCATACATATGATATCCATATACATATCTAGTTTCGAGTACATTCAGGAGACTACAAAGATGATTATTAATTTAGAGGGGGTAGAGAAGAGATTATATAGAGATTAAAATCAACTAAATTATATACACATTCACAATTTTATAAGGCAAAAAATAACTTAAACGAGTGGGGAACCCTTTCTCTCTCTATGTATGTATGTATGTATGTATATCGATCACTCATGGACCAACCAATTAATTGAAGCATGAATCACAACAAACATGCCCATAATTTCTGTTGTTGTTTCAAAGATAACAACTTTAACAAAGTCTTTGGAAAAGTACAATTCGAACATTGTATAAATATTGAATTTATAGGTTATATTTTATGGCATGATTCATGTTATTCCCCCCACCCTCTCATTTTCCCTAGTCAAAGATTAAGAGTATATGGACCAGAAGCTGGTAAACTGCAAGTAGAAAAACAACAAAAGTATATATCTTCGTGAAGGTCAATCGGCAAGAATTGGATTCAAAAATAAGAACCAAGATTATTTTCTCTATGCTTATATGGGGCCCTACTTTACAATATGTATGTCACACTCTTGAGAGTACATACTGTAGGCACTAAAAATTTAATAACACGTGCCAAATTTAAAATAAATTTAAATAGATTACTTTGGGTCAGCCAATTTAATTAGTTTATTTATTGAAATGAATTGGGCAGAATCGACTTTCAAGTCACAACCCAAACGAGTACCAAGTCAACGATCAAATAGACTATTAAATCAACGGTCAAATGGACTTACAAGTCGGAGGCCTAGTTAACGGCCCAAGAAGGCGAAAAAGTAGCAAACCCTAGTAAGGGAGGGAGATTCTTTTCCTATAAATAGAGCACTACTTCCTCCTACTCGAAGATCGAAAGTTCATTTACTCTGTCAGCATTCATAAGAACTCATAAGAGCGCAAAAATTTTCTCTGAAAGAAGACAACAAATACTCTAAACACGTGTCGTCTATTCATGGAGATCAAACTCATATCTCAATTGAAATTAAGCCTCTTGTCTAAATACAAAAATTTATTTAATCACACTTATTCTTGTAACAATTATACAAATATTGTACCCATTTTTTGATATAAATACAAAAATTGAATTTATTTCTTAATTTCTTTTCTAATTTATTTTAGACTCGAAACTTGTGCATACACATACTTCCAAGAGCCACGTTAGCAAATATATATTAAAAAATTAAAATATAACAAATACATGCGTGAAAAATATATACATATGAGTAAAGAGAGCATATACTCCTGCAAGCACATAAGAAATTGCCCCCACTTTGTAATATTTCATGACACGTCATCACCGGCCTTTTCCACATCCATTTTCAAAGTTTTGAAGCTCTTTTTTTTTAAAGTTAAAAGAAAACCCTCAATAATAATAAAAATAAAGAATATCTTTTTTTTGGCAAAAAACAAAGGGGTAACTTCATGTAACATTAATGAGCCTTTCGGCCTTTACAATATAAATTCAACTTAATTAAAGAAATTCAATCTTCACTATCAAATAAATTTGTAACTCCACGAAATTTAATTTGGTACATACTGATTGTTCGATTTCCCACATGAATTGGTGTTTTCCACTAGTATAGCACGCAAAAAAGATCCATATATCTATCATATTTTCGTTTAAAATATGGACTTGTTGGTCTAGCATAGACTTTGTGAATGAATTATCAATCTGACATGAAGCATTATACTTGATCTGTCAAATGTTATTGAAGAGTCTTATTGTCACATTCGAATAATTCGTCACCAAATTCTACTAACAAAGCAACGAAAGACTACACACAATCATCTATATAATTATATATAAAATTGAGTGACTTCTTATATTTTTGACTAGTGTCATAACTCTATTAGTTATTACATTAACTACGTTTGGTTTGTTTTGTCTTTCAACGTGTATACAACTCTTGTTTTGTTTTTTCTTCTTTTGGACAACCCACAAAACTTTTCATCTTCTCTCTAATCAATTATTTAGAAATGTTATTAATATATGTTTACTAGCATATGAAAAATTGGCACATACATAAACCTAAAAAATACACATAGGAATGCAAAAAGTATTTAAGTAATAAAATAAATCTTAACAATAAAAACAATATTGTTAACTAAGTATATTGGCATGTTGTCTAACTCAACCCGTACATCTCAAAGGGAATAATTCTAGTAAAACTATACAGAGATAAATTAAACAATAAGATTCTCAAATCTTACCATTAGGAGACATATCATAATAAACATCTAAGTTAAACTAAAAGACAAGAAGAGAAGGCCGGGAACAATCAAACAATGATGATTCCCGACTTCCCAAGATCTACAAAGAACGGGAAATTATAGGAGCAAAAAGCGGTTTTTCCTTTTAGCAAAACGGAGAGAGAATATCTTTATTTTTAGTCACCCTCAAAAGAAACCGCCATCTTTATTTGGCCTTTATAGAATATTTTAAATTAGAATATGTTCTGAAAAATCAACAAAATCAAATTTATTTTAATTTTTTAACGGTTCTTTGTTGTGCTTTTACTCAATGTTGTCGAAAAGTAGATTAATAAACATAAGGAGTCAAGTGGCTCTTTGATTTATAATTTATTTTGTGCAATTTGGAATTCAATTCAAGTTAATTCTCTACTTCAATTCCGGATCTTTTAAAATATCTGCCTTTGAAATTATCTGCTTTTACTAGTGATGCACTGCCACACTGATTTAAAATATTAGCGTTGGAGTTCTGTATAACGAAGTTAATTCTCTACTTCAATTCCGAATCTTTTTCAACACAGTATTATATAAAATCATCATACCATTTTTGAATTAAAAAACACGCAGATAGATTCTTGTTCCTAGCTAGTGTCTGTTCGTTTTCATCATTTTGTATCTGTTACTTGCTTAAATCTATTCCAATCTGTTCAAATTTGCTACCTGCTAGTCAAACATACTTCAATCCGCTCTAACCCACTCTAATTCGCTCCAAGCTGTTCGAACAAAAAATAAAAGGTAGGAACCTATTCGAGCAAGTGGATGCCTCACTTGGCTTCGCTCGATAAGTGACGCTGAGCGCAAACACGAGCCGAGCTTTAACCAAGCCGGATTTAACTGAGCCATGGTCTAACTTTGTCGAACTGTGACATTACTTTGTAATAAAGTAACAAATAATTTTTAATGGTGTAATTTTAAAATATAAAATATCACTGATATTTCGTAATTTAACTTTACTATTTATATTTCAATATTGAAACGTGTATATATTTGATACACTATAATACACCCTTTATATTTTCCCAGGAATGGATCGTGGCCAGTACTCTATGAACCCGGAAATTGAGAACATGACCATCGATGATCCCCAATAAGAAGAAGGTGTCGGGGATAGTGATGAGGTAAGGGGTGCAAGCCGTGATCATACAGGTCATAATGTTTACTAATGTATTACAATTAGACCTGACAAAACTGACCCGAGATCCGAAACCCGAACCGAATGACCCGGACCCATACCCGACCCGACACCCGAAATATGCTCACCCGAAAGTGGACCCGAAACCCGAATTGACCCGAACCGAACCATACCCGACCCGAAATTTTCTAAAAAGTTGTCTGTTTTTGCATGATGAGCATATTTGACCAAAAATTAGTTGACCCGAAATTAACCCGACCCGAACCATACCCGACCCAAACCGAAACGACCCGAAATGTCATTTAACCCGAACATAATCCAACCCGAACTTGACCCAATCCGTATCCGAACCAAATGATCCATTTGCCAGGTATAATTACAATGACATTGAACTCTTTTGTCACTTTATTTTCGTAAATTTATGATAATCTAATGCGTACTATTACACATAGTAATCATCGATAATCATAGCATTCAAAGAATCACTGCAAAAATGCTCCAAAATGCTTCAACTTGTCCAAACCTGCTTTCAACTTATTTCAATCTGCTCAAACCTACTCCAACCTACTAACCGCTTATTAAATCTGCTCCAATCTACTTCAATTTACTCCAACCTGCTAATTGCTCGTCTAAAATGCTAAAAACAAACCGCCCTTAGTATTATAATTGGTGATTTAATTTGGGGGGAGGGTTGAATGAACCTGAAAAATCCGATCAAATTTGGCAAGTTCCAACTTACAATCCTGATCGCCAATGAGGGCTAGGCTAAGTTCCAATTCACCCCACTTGGCACATTATTCTATATATTTTTCAAAGGATTAGACCATTGCCCAACCTGGTCGTTCCAGTTGGTCAAGTTTAATTCGCCTACTCATCCAATCATCTCTGTTTTCCCTAGTCTTGTTTTTACAATGGGTACTAGTGGAAAATTAATCTGTGTGAAGATGATTATCCATTCCTGTTTAATTTTTCAATCAATTGTTCTATTGATCAATGTAACCACTTAATCATGATCAAGAGGAAAATAAGTTGGTAGACACGTACAAGTAAATAAAACCTAATTTCATATATGTTAAATATCGATCTTTGCAACATCCTTTACGCTGAAGGAATAATTAAATACTTTCCTGATATGTACAAGTTGTAGATAAGTTGATCCTTCAAAGTAATATGAGAACCATTCAAAGAATAAACTTAATATATCTTACTTTATGCGACCGATTTAATGTTTCAAATTTTAAGTTGTTTCTTTTTTATGCTAAAATGACATTTGTTTTTTTTTAAATAAAAAAGCGGTCTTAATGAAATTAAATATTAGTAGAAAATTACAAACATACCATTAACTTAAGATATATTATTTACCAAAATGAGAGTATTGAATATAATCTTTCATGAAGGCTTCCCCTCCACAGGATTTTTTCTTTTTTGGAGCAT
The DNA here is from genome assembly GCA_017589665.1 of Selenicereus undatus. Lineage (NCBI taxonomy): Eukaryota > Viridiplantae > Streptophyta > Magnoliopsida > Caryophyllales > Cactaceae > Selenicereus > Selenicereus undatus. The sequence continues at coordinate 5,962,698 of JACYFF010031954.1, read as the reverse complement.
ATACATGTAGAAAAAGCATATCAAGAAAAATATCAAGTTGACTTCATGTAAATGATTAAAAGTTCAAAAATCCATTTCATACTTTGTAATCTAAATCAAGTGATAAACTGTGTAACAATTATTATTGATTTATCTAGCTGATTCAATTATGAAATCCTCAGTAATGATTGCACATAATCTTTGAATTTGATTTTTTATATATATATATATATATATATATATATATATATATATATATATATACACACACACACACACACACACACACACAAAATCTGATGTTTTTAGCTTCAATATATATTTACTTAAATATGCGGGTGTAATTTTGACCGATATAAAGATAAATAAACACATATTATATGTGACTCTCAAATCTACAGTACAGGATAGGTGCTCATTATTTTTACTATCAATTTTTATTATATATTCACTCCAAAAAAAAGTTTTCCAATAGTTCCTACCTAAAAAAAGTGAGGCATGAAATGCAATAACATACCAGCTCTAGAAGTATAGTAGAGGTAATTAGGAGGCATATTGAGTCTTATTTTTCTTGTCAAAAGCAGGTTTCACAAGTTGAAATCAACATGAATTTTGAATTGAAAAACAAGATCGAAAATTATGTAGAAATCAAGGAATGAAACAAGATTGGAGACAACTAAATTGAAACTGATATTCGCTAATTAAACAAATAATTTCACCGAACAGGGTTTGAGCCATAAAAAGCAAGAGCATATCACAAAGATTAGAGGCAGGTCCCATCTAAGAACGCACACCCACGCATGTACATTTTTTCAAATTAGATTTTAACAGCATTGGATTGATCTATATTATCGAGTAGCAGAAATCCATTTAGAGGTCGAGCAGCCTCCAACTCCAGAAATATAAATAGACGTAGTTAGATTAAAGATAACATAAATCATCATATATTGAGTCTTGTTTTTCTTGTCAAAGAACGGTAGATTTCAAGCAGAAAAACAACAAAAGAAGGTTTTACGAGTTGAAATCAACATGAAATGAATTGAAAAACAAGCCCGCCCGAAGATTATGCAGAAATCAAGGAAATAAGATTAGAGGTGATTAAGCATGGAATGAAGCAACATTAAAGTCAAAAGAATGAAGATAAAATTTTCCATCTTTGCTGCTATAATACTAAGCTTGACTATTTTTCTAAAAATTAATTTTATTATAATTTCGATGAATGTCAAGTCATACTATGCATGTTATGAAATTCACTTCTTAAAGACAAAATATAATCGCAACCCACATACTATGCATGTTATGAAATTAAAGCCAGTATAATGCTATGATAGTGACCTATACTGGATTCTCCTAACTAAGCCACTTTCCCTCTCTATAAATACCCTTTAATCTTTGGCAGTTTTCTGCACTAAACATAACCCAGAATTAGTTTTAGTTAGTTAATCTAATTGGTCATACCTAATCATCTCATTCTTAATCATCATGGCTTTTGCCCTGATTCATCATCACTTTATCTCTCCAGTCTCTCTCCTCATTTTCTTGGCTTACTCTTTCGGTATTCTTCTGAATTGTTCTCATTGTTTCAACCCTAAACTTCTGAACGTGTCGAAAATCGAGCAGAGCAATGGCCTTGCTGGCTGGTCTCCGGCAGGCGCCACGTGGTACGGCGATCCGACTGGTGCCGGAAGTGATGGTGAGTTCGATCTATGTGTTCTGAAAGAATGTGTATGTTTCTGCATTTTCTATGTGTGTTGCTAAGTACTACGTACTATTGTTATTGCATGCATGATGTTAGTTTAATTAATCTCAAATTACGTAAATTGTACGTGAAATGTTGACATAAATTAAGTTTTGATAAAAAATCTTTTTTAAGTATATTCATATTCATATACATGAAGCATAACACCCTCGAAAAAATATATATATTCCATTATGTATGTATATATATGATGTTATTGTAAATATAGGTGGAGCTTGTGGATACAGAGAAATAGTAGAACATCCTCCATTTTCTGCCATGATTTCAGCCGGAGGACCCTCTATTTATCAATCCGGCGAAGGCTGCGGCATCTGCTATGAGGTATATATTAACTAAACTAGATTGATCGATATATTTGTTGTTATTTATGTATATTCTTTGCCATGCTTAGTTTGTAATTGATATGCTGTATTTTAAAATTTTCTTATACACGCAGATAAGTTTACTTTGATATATTAGTGTTACAAGTATCGCATCATCATATTAATTCCTTGATTAATTAATTAATGACTTGTTTTTGGGAAACGTACGTACGTATGTACGTAGGTGAAATGCTCAGGAAATGAAGCATGCTCAGGAAATCCAGTGACAGTGACAATAACAGATGAATGCCCGGGTTGCACATCAGAAGCAACTCATTTTGACTTGAGTGGCACTGCTTTTGGAGCCATGGCTAAGCCTGGCCTTGCTGATCAACTGCGTAACGCGGGAGTCCTTCAGGTTCAGTACAAAAGGTACAAAATTAGCAGTATTAACGAGTCGACATATTAATTATAATTATTGAAAATTTAGTCATTTTAAGTTATATAACGTATTAATTTTTGTTAAAAATAAGACATATATCATCCCTCTTTTATTTAACGCGTGAACTGATCACTTCGGTCAATTGATGGATCCCTAAATCCAATTTTAATACGTCGTAATGACTTTTTATTTGGAATTTGACATAGGGTGAGTTGCAAGTATCCAGGAGTAACCGTGGAGGTCCGAGTGGATCCGGGTTCGAACTCATACTACTTAGCCACGGCAATTGAGTATGAGGATGGAGATGGTATTAAAACCGTGGAGCTCCAACAAGAAGGATCGGGTGAATGGTGCCCCATGCAACAATCATGGGGTGCACTTTGGAAGCTGAACGCCGGCAACGTTCTCCAGCCGCCTTTCTCTATCCGGCTGACCTCCGACTCCGGCAAGACTCTTGTTCTTCAAAATGTCATCCCCGCCGGTTGGCAGCCCGGCCAAACTTACCGTTCCCATGTTAATTTCGATTCTACTTAACTAATTAATCCTTAATCATGCATGCACGGGGAAAAATGAAAAATTAAAATTAACTAATTATGTTATGTAACCTTTTTCTTGAGCTAGCTCAATTAGATTGATATGGAATGGTGCAACTGAATGTTCTTGATCATATGAGTTTGTACTGAAGTTGATAAATATTTCATAATTAAATAAAACAATTACTTCAGTTATCAAAATGAGTTATTTTGAAGATTAATACGTTAAATTACATTTTATCGTATAATAATGAATTAATTAAAGTGGCAATATTTTATGAGCTTTTCTATTGCATTAATCAAATTATAAGTCAGGACACCTAATTAAAAATTTAGGATAACAAACTGAATAATATATTCGATTGGGGAAAAAATTTGTTTCTAGTTATCATCTCGTCTACTATGCAATAAAGTTTACCCCTTTCTCTTCTTTTATTAGGGGTTTCAAAGGTTTAATTTAAGGTGGCCTAACTTATAAGATAAATGCTGATTTGATAAAGTATTTTTAAAAAACTTTTACATAGATATATTATACATATATTAAAGTTGATATTTAGATGACAACTATTATTGTACTGAAACAATTCAAAACCTAAGTCTAGCGCTAGCAAGAATTCGGATTCACATTGAATTCGGGTTGGATTAATTGGACAATGACAGAATTCAGGCAAGAAATTGATAATAGATATCTAGTTTTTTCCGAGTTGAACAATTTGGAAGAGCTAAATTCATGTCAAAATCAGGTTCACATAATACAAGTGTGAAAAATTTTGTATTTGGATTTAAAATTTGGACGAAAAATTCATGACTCTATCTGATTTATTCACTGTTAGACAAATTCGGGTATTCTAGTTGGACAAATTTTTACGAACACTACCTAAGTCACTTGACATAACTTTTATTGAATCAACAAAAAGGGTTCATGAATAATGTAAATCAGATCATATATTATAGGCTTATAGGACAAACTTACATTTGAACCAAATCAAATATGATTTAAACTGGAATCAACTTTGTATGAGACCCAATTTTACTTGCTATCACTAGGTTAAATTATTAAAAGTGAAAACTAGGAATTTTGGTGAGAAAGTTTTATTCTAGCTGCTCACCCAGCCCCATGTCTATCATTATCTTTAAATACCATCTTCGAAAACCATCTCAATCAAAAGTTTAAGTTATTAGTTAAAGGTCCAAAAATAAGTGTACATTTTAACATGCTCCCTCACGCAAATGTCATTTGGGTTTGAAGTATGGATGCTGCAAAGACTTTCTATACCTCGCCTAATATTAATAAATCAATATGAGAGCTACTCAGATTTAAATTTGAGACCTCTTGCTCAGAAATGCTCTGATATCATGCTAAATTTTTTTTATATATCAATTAAATCTTTTAATAAAAAGCAATGTATATAAATTCAAATGAGTTTTCAATCCAAAATCAGTTGACAATGAGTGGAGTAACTCACAAGCTTATATACATGCTCAACCCCTTTAATTTTACTAATGTGAGAGAACACCCACTTTTATATTCTTTCATTTTATCAATGTGAGACAATATCCCATTTCATACTTCAACAAAAGGTTTTAGCAGATTAAAATTATAAGATACGTATTCAAATGAGTGGTGATTGTCAACGGTAGCAATGATGAATTAATTGTTGCCAATGATTCTTAAGAAAGTAGTGATTTGTGAAGGTTATAATCCTTCTTGTTGGGTTGTAACGAAAGGACTTGAATAGATTCTTTATAATTAGGACCCCCCCTTCTCTCTCTATAATTGTGGTGGATGGACAAACGAAAACTACTCTCAAAACAGTCAAAAGAACTCTTAACATGTACCATTGGTTTGAGTGACACTATGACCTCAAAAAAAATGGGAGGAAAAAAAGAAATAACCAAGAAAACAAAAGGAAAAACCCTAAAAAGTTTTTGAGAATATGGAATTTAAGCATGTAATGTAGTCTAAAGAACAAGTCTTTTCCCATGTTCCCTTACCATCCTTCCACTTGTCACATACTCTAAGCTTCACTTCCTTCCCATGTTGTCTGTCATCCACAACCAACCAACACTTCAACTAAAAACTAGGACTTTACCATCTTCTAACCATACACACAAACAACAAATTCTAGTACAAAAAAAAAAAACAAACAAATTCATCCTTGCCTTCCTCATTCTTAGCTACCTTTCTTCCTCATATAGACAGACACACGTTTTAATCACTATCATTAAAAATCTTCTCTTTTAATAGTGTCTAGGAGGAAAAAAAGAAGGAAAGAAGGACTCAAAGCATTCATATGGTATGGCTTTGATTGTAGATCAACAATCTAATTTCAAACATTTTTGTAAAATTTGCAAAAAGGGATTTCTATGTGGAAGGGCCTTGGGAGGTCATATGAGAGCTCATGGAATAGGGGATGAAAGCGAGGCCATTGATGATGACGATCCAGCTAGTGATTGGGAGGACAAGAGTCGAGGGGGAGGAGAGAGTATACCACCAAGCAATAAAAGGATGTATGCCCTAAGGACAAACCCTAATAGATTGAGGAGTTGTAGGGTTTGTGAAAATTGCGGAAAGGAATTTATATCGTGGAAGTCCTTCCTAGAACATGGTAATGGAAAATGTAGTAGCTCCGATGACAATGAGTCCCTCATCTCTTCCCCTATTGGATCTGATGGAGAGGCTGAAGGCAGAAGGGCTTGTGGCTGGTCCAAGAGGAAAAGGTCGTATAGGACTAAAGTGGGTACATATTGTCATTCTAGCGAGGATGAAGACCTCGCAAATTGTTTAATGATGTTGTCTAATGCCACCGTGGACCCTTATTTGGTAGGGGACCAACCAGAGGAATCATGCGCATCAGCCAACAAGCAAGAAGAGGAGAAGCGAAACCCTATTAGGTTCTTCAACCCCTTCTTGGCTCGACCACCACCCGCACCGCCTTTGGACCACAAGGGTAAAGGCGGTTCTAGTATTAACGCTAAAGGTTTGTTTGAGTGTAAAGCATGTAAGAAGGTGTTCAATTCACACCAAGCATTGGGAGGTCATAGGGCTAGCCACAAGAAAGTAAAGGGTTGCTTCGCGGCAAGGCTGGATCATGTAGATCAAGATAGTTTTGGGGATGAAGATAATGTATTAGCAAGTGATAATCAAGAATTCATGAGGCCATCAAAATCAAGTTGTTCAACATTGCAATTACAAGGGAGGTCAAACTCTCCTATCACAATTTATAAGAGGAAGTCTAAGGTTCATGAATGTTCTATCTGTCATCGTGTCTTCTCCTCTGGCCAAGCACTGGGTGGTCACAAGAGATGCCATTGGATCACCTCCAATGCTCCGGACCCTTTAACCCTAGCAAGATTTCAAGAACTCCAAGATCAAATTGAGCAAGTTCAAGAGATGCCGATGTTTTCTCATTCAGAGCAAGCATTAGACCTCAATCTCCCAGCTCCGAAAGAGGACATCATGGGAATCCGAAGAGACCCTAGGAACCCATTAAGCTTTGAGGTGTCAACAGAAATCTTCTTGCAATCTTGGGGTAGTGTTAACGTGGAAGTGAAACACGAGCACCATCCCCACCATCATCATGAACAAAATGAACACAATGAGAATGAGGATGATGACAATGAAGGAAAGAGGAATAATAATAGCATTTACGAGTCTAATATGGCTAACAATGTTGATGACGACGCAGATAGTAAGGCAAAATTAGCCAAGTTATGTGAGCTCAAGGACCATATGAGCCCTAGTGGTAGCTCATCTCCTTGGTTGCAAGTGGGTATCAGCTCAAGTACTACAGTTGGAGCTGACCCTTGATTTATTCAAACATGAACCAAAGTAAATGATTATAGGTATATATTTGAAATTAATACACTGTAATTATATATACTCAAACATTATTCTCATAGCACCGAAAATTTTTGTTATATATTCATCCAATTGATATAAAAATATTGATGATTGATCTATAAGAGCATTTTGGAGAGTTAGCTAACCAATTTTTGTAACCTTTTTTGCAAAATAGTTTATATACACATATCTGTACAGGATTAAGCCAGTGATTTTCCAATAATGTGAAACAAAAAAATTTCGATATGGAAAAGTATACATATTTTTAGTCCATGGTAATTTTTTTTTAGTTTTTAATGGTCATTTTAAATCTCTTATAGCCTTTTATATCATTAAAAATAGCCTAATAACCTTTCATTTCAAGTGCATGAAGCAAACTCATGGACAGCAACAATGAACAAAACAACAACTTTTATTGGGTGCAAAAGTTAATACATTGCTAAGTATCACATAACCCCAAATTTCACTTCCATACGTATGTAGCTTTTTTGTTACTCTTACTAGTCTGAACCCGTGCTTTGCACGGTGCATCCTATGGTAGATAGTTTGTGTTTGTGTGTATGTGTGTGTGTGTGTGTATATATATAGAGAGATAGAGAGAAAAAGAGAGAGAGAGAGGGAATCAAAATAATATAGGAATGTTCAACAGGAACTCAAATTTATTGAAAGATATAAGTAGATAGCAATTTCATGCGCACCCGTTAAAACTCAATAATTAAAACAACATATGATTGTAAAAGACATGATATAAAGTATGATAGAGATTATAGGTAGTCCAAATGTAACTAAAATCATGTTAAATGACATGTTAATATGTTAATTTGTGGCGCCAATGATGGAGAATCCACCTTCTCTTCTTATACCTACAATAAAAATTAAGTTCTTAGTAATTATTTGATTAACAATGATATAATTGAAGCCTATAATTGCATCATGTGTACCTGTTTTTTTTTTTTTAATTTTTAGTTGATTTAACTTTTGTTTATTTTTGTTGCATTTTTTCATTCGATTTCCTTTTTCAATTAAATATTAAACAATAAGACATAATGTAATATAGTTATATTGGAATAATGACTTTCATGGTAGTTGTTAGCATCCCGGTTTGAATTCTAATTGTTCATAGTAATCTTCTACATTTCATTTCTTTGGGGGGTAGGGGGTACACGATGTTGCATTGCTAATTTGATTACTTTGATATTCAATTCTACTAATTGAAATAAATGGATTTGTTTTTTTTTTTTTATGGAATTGATCTTAATTTTAGATTGCTTTTGGTATTTAGGGCATGGAAAATGAAGATGAGCTTATAATTCATTTGCTTATTCAGCTGTTATTTAATATATTCTATTAAAATAAATTTGATTCACAATGAGTACCTTCAACAAAGAATCAGCAAGTATTTACATCATATTTAGTGTGTATCGAATTTTATACATGATAAATCATTGAATAACATTTATTCAAGGTTCAAGAATGATATATTTTTAATCTATAATGTTCATAGTTATTTGTTACTAACTACTTCATAATTCATATTTCCATAATTGTGGGATTATTCTTTATTGGGATTTGACCTTATTATTTAAAATAATACTAAAGGTATAGCCACTCCATAATCTTTATTTCAACCATTACAGAATTATACTTTCCGAGATTATGCTTTCCTATGATCATTTTCTTAGTTGTTAATGATTTTTTTTCCACCATTACGGAATTATACTTCTTGATATTATATTTTCCGGGATTAATATTTTTCTACAACCTCGTGGTGATAAGGAGACAGAATGAATTCAAAATATTTAAGAAAGATATTTTTTTATCATTTTCATAATCACTAATTACCGCATAATCATTCCTTTTAGAAAAACATACTCCATAATCCTCATTTCGATAATTATGAAATTATATTTCATAAGATTATACTTTCTTACAATCATTTCTTTATTAATGATTTTTTCCATTATTACTATGTGAGAGATTTGAAAATAATAAATTAATTATTTTCAACAATCGGATGGTTGTGATGAGGAGAGAGAATGAATCTAAGGGTTCGAAATCTCTAATTAATGAGAATGCAAGAAAATTCCACATCATCACAACATTACTTTTATATATAGTATAGATTATGGGGGTGGGATGTGAAGAAAGTAGAACTCTGTACTTTATGGGAGTATCATATTTCATGTCTTATATATATAACAACAATAACAATAAACTTTCAGTGTGAGTTCCGTTTATGCGAGGTACGGGGAGATTCAGATGTAAGTGGCCTTATCTTTGCATGTCACACACACACACATATAATAATAATAATAATAATAATAATAATAATAATAATAATAATAAT
>JACYFF010031954.1:5936988-5952006 GCA_017589665.1 Selenicereus undatus | reverse complement strand
TGAGGCTCAAAGCTTCACGTTTGAGGTCACGGAGTCAAACACTAATGTATATGTCTCTCTCCGTCTAGCCCACGACAAGATCGTCTCTTCAAATACGTCTGATAAAATTAAATTTAGATAAACTAAATTAACATGACCCTTGTGCAAGAATGACACCCACAAATCTCTCTAAAACAACTTGAACCATCTTGAAGAAGGTCCATCCCAAGGCCCAAAATCTAAAGAGGCATTCACCACTAAAAACTAAAATTAAGTTCAGTTGTAGCCGCCCAAAGGGCATCGCCGGCGATTCTCCCTCCTCTCCGATAATGTTATATCTCCGGCGGGCTCTCCCCTCCACCCCCACCTATCTCCGGCACTTCCTCCGTTCTCTCTCCTCCGCCGGAGAAACCCCATTTCCCGGCCACCACTGTCTCTCCTCATTTCCCGGCGATCCCCTGCCTAAACCCTACAAAATCACCCCACCAGTTAAACCCTGGCCCAAAACCCTCTCGTCGAAACGCCTGGTTTCGATCATCAGTCGCCAGCAAAACCTCGATCTTGCCCTCCAAATCTTCCAATTCGCCGGCCGATTTCACCCCAATTTCTCCCATACCTACGACACCTACCTCACCATCATCACGCGCCTCGCACGAGCCCGACAATTTCGCCATGTCAAGGAGCTCATGACCCAGCTCCGGCAATCCGGCGTCAAGTGCGGCGAGATTGTTTTCGTAACCTTAATTCGGAACTACGGCCTCGCCGGTCGCCCAAACGACGCCTTTCGCACTTTCCTGAGGATCCCTGATTTAGGGGTTAATCGGTCAGTTCGTAGTTTGAATTGTTTGTTGAATGTTCTTGTTCAGAATAAGAAATTTGATTGGGTTTATTTGTTGTTCAAGAATTCTAGGACGAAATTTAATGTTATCCCTAACATTTTCACTTGCAATATACTTGTTAAAGCCCTTTGCAAGAAGGGTGATGTTAGGGGTGCGATTAAGTTGTTGGATGATATGCCCGGCATGGGATTAATCCCTAATGTGGTTACCTATACTACGATTTTAGGTGGGTATGTTGAAAAGAAGGATATGGAGGGTGCTAAGAGGATTTTTCAGATGATTTTGGATGGAGGGTGGGTACCTGATGCTACCACTTATACAGTCTTGATGGACGGGTATTGTAAAGTAGGGAAGTTGATTGATGCGGTCAAGGTTATGGATGATATGGAGGAGAATGGGGTCAAGCCAAATGATGTTACTTATGGTGTTATGATCGAGGCGTATTGTAAGGAGAGGAAACCCGGGGAGGCGGTGAATTTACTGGGTGATATGTTGGAGAAGAAGTATGTGCCTAGTTCGGTTTTGTGTTGTAAGGTGATTGATGTTTTGTGTGATGAGGGTAAGGTTGGGGAGGCACGTGAGTTGTGGAAGAAGCTTTTGAAGAAGAATGTTACCCCTGATAATACCATATCAAGCACGCTTATCCATTGGTTGTGCAAAGAGGGGAAGATTCAGGAGGCGAGAAAGTTGTTTGATGAGTTTGAGAGGAGTTCAGTTCCAAGTGTGTTGACTTATAATATGCTCATAGCTGGACTGTGTGAGGCAGGGGAGTTGTGTGAGGCTGGAAGGTTGTGGGATGATATGGTAGAGAAGGGATGTACTCCTAATGCTTTCACATACAACATGTTGATCAAGGGTTTTTGTAAGATTGGGAATCCTAAAGAGGGGATGAGGATTTTGGATGAGATGTTTGTGAAAAGATGTTTACCTAATGAATCAACTTACAGAATATTGATAGAGGGGCTCTGTGCTTCTGAATTAGATGATGAAATCATGAAATTGCTCTCTTTGGTTTCTGATAAGGGAGGAAAAATTGATGCAAATTCATGGAGAGTCGTTCTCACCAATGCTCTTGCCAATGTGGATACCAAGACAATTCTTGATGGCATATTGCCAAAGAATGTGACATGATTCAGCCCTGCAGAACCCGAGCCCTACAGAGCCCATTGAGGCATTTACATTTTCCATTCTCAGGTATTGTAGTTTGTATTCAATACATTCTTATTTTGCTAAATTCTCTATCAACCAATGCCTCCTCAAACTTCAATTTTGCACGTCCTTGTCTTCTTCTTGCATTTTCTTGCTCCTCTTGTATGATAGGTTGACATTTTCTGTGCCTGTTGTTAACTAGTTTCTTCAACAAACTGCCTAAATATACTGAACCCCAGTTGCATCCATGTTTGTCTTGCTGTTCAATACAGTAGATGACAAGTTCTTAATCTGTAGTATCTGTCTAGTTCGTTATGTTTGCATTTTCGGATGTCACGCTGGATTATTTCTAGTCTTCTTGTGGCAATAGAAGTAAATAACAATTTAGTCAGACGTTTTGGTTTATTCCGTTATACTCCAAACTGAAAGAAATGATCCAATGTAGACTTCTTGGGCAACTGGAAAGTAGACATTGAGAAAAATAGTGTTAGTGATAGAATTATAGAAGAGCTAGTAGGGTGGCGTGGTACAAGTAGCACAATGGGTCTCATTTTGGACTGTTTAATGATCTTTCTTCATCTTTTAGTTAATTATTTCTCCTCTTGCAGGATCATATGAACTAAAATCTTTGCTATCAAGGGACTGGGATTCTCTATTGCTTTATCCTAGTTTCTGGCTGGCATTCATGATAATATCCAACACAAACTAGGGATAGAACAAGGAACATAGCTTATCTATGTGACAATTCACATTATATTGCTTCATTATATTGGTGTAAATGGGCGAAAGTTGGTTGACAAACATAGAGCTAGGCAAAGGATGCCCAGCTATAATCAAATCAGATGACTCCTCTGCCTTCACATGAGAACTACCCATGCCATTCATGAATCATGAGGAAGTAACTATTGAATGCACACTTATCCTTCAAAGTTGGATTGTCAACCTGTCAGCAACATTTGGGCATGGCAAACTAAACGAGCACTCTATCCGGTTTCTCCTAAATAAGGGGGATGATGGGAAGATGCTGTGCATGTTCAGCCATCTTTGGGGCACGCCTTGTCGGGTTGCTTGTACTTTGTTAAATTTGTGCCAAAATGAATAAAAGGGTAATCAAATTATGCTTTCTCAATCCCCTCTTGGTAGAGATTTTGAATAAGTCTTGTTTTGTGGCTAGTTCTGTTGTGAGGCTGAGCATTGTTTGCATCAAATACAAGTATACAGAAATTTATTGTACCAACTTTTACACGTTGTGGCAGAAAGGAATTGAGCCAGAAATATGATGTATTTGGAGTCCAATGAAATGTCATTGGCTATTTCTACTTGTATAAATTCAAGGTAGTTAACTCATTTGATAAAGGGTATTGGCTATCAAAGGCACACAAATGCAATTCCAAATATTATGCAAGCCCAAAGGTTATACTTATTGGGAGGTAAAGGTTATCCTATCTTTCATCTTCTTTATCTAAGAGTAGTATTATGGTATGTAGGTTACTTGTTTGTGATTTGCGGTATGCAGGTTGTAGTAGTTGTTTTTCTCGTTTGTAGTAGTTGTTTTTCTCGTGAGCAGTATAGTGGCTGAATCATCTTTCTTTATTATTGTAAGGGCCATGTCCAACTAATAATTGAAAAAAAAAAATAGTAGTATGGGATATGATATACCTATATGGCTATATTTGTAATATGTAATACATATAATTTTGTTCAATCTGCTAAATATTAAAACAACAAATAAATTGTAAGTTTAACAACATCTAAAATGTTAAACACCAAAATATTATTCCATAACATTATAGTATACGTGGTATTGTAAGTTTAAGACTACAATAAACAAGTTTGGTATGTGTGCCACCAAAATTATGATGGTACATCACATAGTTTGAATAAGTTATTTATAAGGCCACCGGTAGCGGTTGCCTCGCATGAAAAATGTGGGGCACGCGTGTCATTTGCATGGCAATGAGATGCTAGCAGCAAGGGGAATTGATTAAAATTGAGCTCCCCTCTCGTGCCACTTTTGGTATTTTTTTTTTTGAAGTAATATATAATTTTTAAATGACTTAAAAAATAGGTAGTGTGTTATAAAGTGGGTCAATGACAAATATTTTTATTTGATGATTAAAATTGAGCTCCATTTGTTGGAGAAGTGATGGAATGTAAGTTCCAAAATTGTGGAACTTTTATTGACGTGACAAGCTAGAGTTCCAAAAACTGGAACTCTGCTGGGAATGCTGTAAGTAGTTGGTAAATACTCATGTAATATGTTGTATCCCAAAGAATTGTAATATAAATTGAAAGTTTTTTGCTTGTACATTGTCACGACCTAAGCTAATTTGTAATTTTTAGTTATGACAACTTCTCAATATAACTTTACTGTTTGCTCTTCACCTCAAAAAAAAAAAAAAAAAACCCCTCATTAGTCTAAGTCATAGTACAAAGCAAAAGTACATTAAACTATCTAATAACTAAACTTTTACTATGATGCCCTTAAGTAGACAGCCTAAGGCCCTATTCAGTAAAATTAGCCGTTTAGATAGCGGATAGCGTTTCTACTTTAGCTGTCATCGGATGGCTGTTTAGACGAACAGTTTAAACTAATGTGTTCGGTAAATTTAGCTGTTAGGCTAGCTGATTAATGTAAATTGACAAAAAAGAATATAGATAATTTCGAAAGATAAAATTTTTAAAGGATATTTTTTGGCTAAAAAATATGAAATGCTACTTTTAAATGTCAAATGTTAATACTATTAGCTTTTTAAAAACGCTGCTTAAAACGCTAAATGCTATTTGAAAAACTAGTCAAAATACTAGTTTACCAAACACTAAAAATTAACTAATTAGTATATTGATTTGGTCAAAATATTAAATACTATCCAAAATACTGTTGCCGAACATGACTTAAAAATATGAATGTGAATTTAGAATTCATGTGTTCAACTTGCTTCTCCATTTTATCGCTTAAAATGTCCCAGCCCACTTATCTTTTACTTCCTTTGTTTTTAATGTTCGCACAGACCTGCCACTCTTGCTTTTCTCATTTTGAACCCTAATTTTAAACTAGTACCAATATTTATTTCCAGTTTTTTTTGTTATAAACAAAACATTCTTTCACATTTTATATTTAGTTTCATGAAATTTTAACGGTTCATTTCCACAAAACAAATATTTAATGTTTACATTTTTATTAGGTAGACATCATAGATATAGGGTCTGTTCTATTTCGCATTTTAGATAGATAGATAGATACAAGGAGATTGAATGAGCTGTAAAGAGATGTAAGGAGTTGCAAGGAGATGTAAGGAGATGTAAGAAGCTGTAAGGAGCTGTAAGGAGATGTAAGGAGTTGTAAGAAGATGTAAGAAGCTGTAAGGAGCTGTAAGAAGTTGTAAGGAGCTCTAATGATAGATATAAGAAGTTGTTGAATTGTAAAAGAGTTGTATAGTATAATTTGTTTTAGATGAAAAATACTAATATTAAAATAATATACTTAAGAAGCTGTATTTTGTTATTTTTGTATTTTTATTTTATTATTATTATTATTATTATTATTATTATTATTATTATTATTATTATTATTATTATTATTATTTCATTTTTTATTTTTATTTTTTACTTTTTTTATTTCTTGTATTTTTTGTAATTTTGTAATTTTTGTTATTTTATTGTTTTATTTTTTACTTCTTTATTTCTTTTTTTTATTTTTTATTTTTTTTTTATTTTTTATTTTTAAAATTTTTTAATTTTAATTTTAATTTTAATTTTAATTTTTGTTATTTTTTAATTTTCTATTTTTTAATTTTGCAATTTGTAATTTTTATTTTTATTTTTTATTTTTTTAATTTTTAATTCATAATTTTTAATTTTTTAATTTTTTAATTTTTAATATTAAATTTAAATTTAAATTTAAATTTTTTAATTTTTTATTAAAAAATAAAAAAATAAAAAATAAAACTAAAAATTTTGAAAATTTTAAAATTAAAAAAATATATAAAAATTAAAAATTAAAATTGAAAAATTATAAAATTATAAAATTAAAAATAAAAAATTAAAAAATTAAAAAATTAAAAATTAAAAACTAAAAACAAAAAATTCAAAATTCAAAATTAAAAAAAAAGAAAAAATAAAAATAAAAGAATAAACAAAAAAAATTAAAAATTAAAAATAAAAAAATTAAAAATTATAAAATTACAAAGTAAAAATTAAAAAAATTAAAAAATTAAAAAATTAAAAAATTAAAAAATTAAAAAATTAAAAATAAAAGATGAAAAATGAAAAATAAAAAAATAAAAAAATAAAAAATAAAAACTAAAAAATAAAGAACAAAAAAATTTAAAATTAACAATTAAAAATTAAAAAATACAAAATACAAAATTAATAAAATGAAAATATAAGGAGATGTAAGGAGATATAAGGAGATGTAAGGAGATGTAAGGAGATATAAGAAGATGTAAGAAGATGTAAGGAGATGTAAGAAGATGTAAGGAGATGTAAGAAACTGTAAGGAGATGTAAACTCTTAGCTAAATCCTAAAAAACGCGAAATAGAACAGGGCCATAGTTAAGAAACTAGCTTTAAGCTTGATTTATATGTGTATTTGATTGAAAAGTGATCTTTATTGGATATGATTATGAAGTGGATTTGAGTGTGGTGATTTTGTATGATGTTGGGATGGACCAAAGCTTATTTACATGCTTTTAAGGAAGGATTTAAGTTGAGGATTTGTGCAAAAAGAGACGGAAAAACTAAAACAGTGATGGCAGGAAATTTCAAGAAAACATGATAGACTTCATGATTAAACTGGTAATGATCGGCTGATTGAAAAATTATGTTTTTTTGTGGGTAGATAGTTCAGTATGTTAGCTTTCAAATTCCTTTTGAATCGCCTTAATCCGAGGTCTGTGGAAAAAGTTATAGTCGTTTTAACAAAACTGTGCAGAATGGACCAAAATTGACATGTTTGTGTTCTAGCCTCATTTTGGGAATTCTATTGTGGGAATCAAGCTTGGTGTTCTAGGTGAAAGATTTTTGGGACTTCCTAAGCTTTCTATATTGGGGTTTTGAGACTCAATCAAAGGTCGGATGACTAAGTTTCGAGTAATTCTTTCTAAGCTCTTGTTGTGCTCGTACTTTTCTTTTACTAAATTATTAGATATGAAATAAATATTTTTGCTAACCGCATGTTCCTAAAACGATAATTTTGTACACAATCAGGGCCTAATTTATCATTCCGTTCACTGTTGTGCATAATATTATTCAGTGAGCTTACATTTAAAAATTTCAGGTACGTTCATTGTCTGTATCTTTGAAAATCAACACATATTTATCAAAATTATAATGTTTTGGTAAGTACATCAATGAATTAGTTTAATCAGTGATTTATCACATAATTAGTGACCCGATCAGTTATCAGTTACAGGACATAACCCTGCAGTTACCCGCGCGGCTTCAGGCCAGGTTCTCCGATCAGCTTGGTAGGTGTACACCTATCTTCAGATCGTAACAGTTACTATGGATTCACCATCAGGTAATAATTAACAATACAGTTTCATATTTATCTCATTACCTGTTTTTAATTAAAAATAAATTGCAATACAGGCCCAACCAGTTTTTCCATGAATGTTTAACAATACCGAAATGCATGTACTGAGCTTCGGTTCACAGTTCGAAATGTTTTCATGTTTTGTTTTGGGAAAGTATTCAATGAATTGCCTTCAGGCGGGTAGGACAGTTGAAGATGATAAGTGAGTCAAGAAGTCTATATGGAATGGTAGTGTGTTATCGTTGAGATGTTTATAACATCGTATTGTGATATATTTAGATGTTGAGACTGTATATTTTATCAAAATTCTATATTTTGGTGTAATCCTTGAGATGTTTGAATTGTTTTGATGTTAGAACAATTTCTTTATTTATCTAAATGGTCTGATGGATTGTGATGGTGTGAATGCCTTTGATGATAAGCATAAATTATTATGGATAAGTTTATCATGTACAAACAAAGTCTTGTCCTTGTTGGACGGCGGTAACGCCTAATCATTTGGGTTCTAATTGGGAAAACTAATGAAAGAAATACAAACAGTGATTTATGTACATTTGGGCCGATACACCTAGTCCCATCAATTTAAGCTTCTTCATCATTGTTCCAGCCTTCCACCGCTATCGACAAGACCCCTTGTGTTCATATTTATTGTAATAGTCAGCAACAATCATGATTATCTATCCAGATCTACATTTTTCAACAGCTTCACAGCAAATTCAAAGAATCTCTCGGCATTCTCCAGGTTTCACCAGCTTATCCACCGTCCTCAACATAAATATCGAACCTTTACGTCCCATCGACCACATCTCTCATCTATTTCTCGTTCTGTAGAGTATCGAGTGCCTAGTGAAACAATATGCAAAGGACAAACAGAGAGAAATCCACTTATAGGAAATTAGAATATGTTGATGGTTTTCATTAATGCTTGTCTGTCTTAATCTGTATAAGAGATGTATATATATACATATGCTGCCTTGTTAGCTAGTTGCAAGAAACTGACTTTCTATTTTGTTTGCCAGCTAGGATTACGTTGTTATAACTAATTGAAATGGTTAATTATTTCTTTGGCTAACAAGGTGGCTACATCAGGTGTGGTGGTGATATGCTCATCAGCCCCCTTCAAGCTTTTACCACACATATCAAAATACAACAAACAAGTGAAAAATGAAAGCATTTTATGATAAAGCACAAATTATTGCATTCGTTGATAATAACTAAAATGATTTCCATTCATACTATCTAGACTTTCGAATCTTACCTCCACATTTGCACACAAAAAGAATGCTTTACTCAATTGCTAGCTTTTATAAGCAAAGGTGAGAAGCTGTAGGTGGCGGTACAAAGGCCAGGCATATGAATCACTTAATGATACTAACAATTATGTAGGCAAATGTTAGGAATTACAAAATCTATTGGCTTTAAATTTCAAACAATAATTGTCAATTAATTAATTATTAATGATGAAATTGGCCTAACTGGATTCCGCTAATTAAATATTGTGTAACATTTCAAGGTAAGCTTGAAAGCAATAAGTCATGAACTCTATAGATTGAGCAAAACCAAATAAAGAATACGTTTCCTTTTATTTAATAAATGAATGACAGCACACATAATGTTGTGCTAATGCTGATGTGGCAATGCACATAATAACAATTGGTTACTTGGCTGATGACATGGAAGACACATGTCTGAATGTTGGGTTATCACTTAATTTTAATACTATTTAGATAGATAGATGTATCATGACGAACATTATAAGTTTATTATTGAAGAAATTATAATTAGAATGCCTGTTCATTAAATACAGACAATTTTAAGTAATAAATATACTAATATTTTGATTTTGACAAAAAGGGAAATAACTCACTAAAAAGGCGCTCCAAACTTGTTGGGTTGACCCGAACCTCATAAAATCGAAATATATATGCCCATATTTTACTCAATCTTGAAATACATCTGATCTGTATTTTATTCAAACTTGAATACACTCGACTTGTATTTAACGCACCTACCCAAAATTACATATCTATTCATGACAACTACTTTAATCATACGTATGATTTGATGTCTCATTTTTTGATTTAGAGGGTGTTTGGTAAACAACTATTTGAAGAATTTTTTGGCCAAAAAAAGCTTTTTGACCAAAATAAGCTATTCGATCAAGTAAAAAAGCTAATCTGAGTGTTTGGTGAAAGAGCTTTTTAGAAGAGCTTTTTGGGTCCAAAAAGCTAATTTGAAAAAACTAATTTTATGGGCTTTTTGAAAGAGCTTTTTGGATAATTAACTTTTTGTCTTATAACTTTATTAGAAACAGTTAATTTTATCTAATAATTTTTTAATAAACAGTTAATACAAACAATTAACAGCTAATAGCTAATAATTATTTACTAAACAGGACCTTAACTTTCTGATAATAATGTCCTCTTAGAAATCTACTTTACTAGTTATTTCTGTAAACAATCAAAAAGAAAATAGAAAAAAGGACGTTAATTTTGGGTAGTTGGTGTGCCAGTCACCAAGAAGGCGAGAACACGTGCCCATCGCCATAACTACGCGAATAGTAATTTCTTAATAAATAACGAAACTATAAATACAAGTCAACCACCAAAGTTTTTTAAAAAAAAAATAACGAACGAAATTAATCTATCTCCTCTCTAGCCAGTGTGATTGATCTTTCGACTGGTGCGAAGTTCATGTATCGGATGTTTCTCTCCTCTCTCCATCTCTCTCTCTCTCTCTCCCCCCTTCTTCACCCTCCTCATCGATTCTCACATATTCAATTGTATTCGGTAAGCTGCTAATTCTATGATCGATCACATTTTAGTCCCACATGGGTTTCCGATTCTGAATTCTGTGAGTTCTAGTTGTTTGATTCAGTTTTACCCTGATTTTCTGCATGCGAGCATGATAACCTACTAGATCTTGCATTTTCTTGTGTCTAGTTGTATGATAGCGTTAATGTGGGTTTAATTTGTGTTTCAGATGTTGTGCTTGAGGTGTTTGATAAATGTAGCTATTGCAATTGAGAGGTAAAAGAGGTGTGGGAATTTGAGCCTCAGCAGGGGTTTTGGGGGATTGATAATAAGAGGGTAAAGGGTTTTTGAAATTTTATCGATGGCGTCACCTCCAATTTCAGTGGAGGGTGATGGGGACTTTTTTGATAAGTTGGTTAATGATGAGGTTGTCAGTGCTGGACCTGATACTGGTTTAAAGGAAATTCAGGTAGTAATGGTGCTCAAGAATTTGCAAATTCGAGTGTGGATGAAGTTGATACTAACTTAGATGGTTTCGACAGACTGCATAGCATTGAAGGGAATGCTTAAGTGAGTGGTAATGGTGGTATTAGCCTAGATGGTTTAGATAGAGCACATAGCAGTGGGAATGCTGAAATGGGTGGCAAAGATGATGATGTATATTTTCGGAGGGGAAACTCACAAAAACATAAACAATTGATTATCAAAAGAAATGGAGATGATGAAACCGAAATGCAAGGATGAAAACAAGAGGTTGGATAATCAAGTGAACTTTCAAGGGATAATCCTAAAAGTCATCCTTGGAGAAACACTTGGGCAATCTCTTTAAATCAACTAGTTACAGAATTTAATCACCTTCTAGTTGAGATAAAGAGACCTAGAGACCCACTTGAGTTGTCAAACTCAAGATTCAACACTAGGAGTTTTAATGGAGAGAGTTTTTCTAACTCACAAAATTCATATATCTCGAAAGTTGATTGATTGAAATGATTCTAAACTATGGCCCTTATATAATAGAGGCTTTACACACGAAAAGGTAGAAGAAAAACAAATGAAAAGGTGTGAAGAAAGTAAGTAAATGTGTTGTAGCTATATTCGGATGCACCAAGGGGGAAGGGGTGTGTCTCTTGATGTCTTTTGGTGTGAAAAACGTGTAGCAGCAAAAAGGATTCATGCACCATCATTCTCACAGGTCTTGGCCTTGCTAGAGCAGGTAGGACACGTTTTTGGAAGAGGCATAAGCAGCAAGATCCGTAATCACAAGCATTCATACACCTTCACGCGTTTTGCATTAAATGCATTCACACCCGCAACAACCCCAACTTCAAACAGGCATATCTCTCTGGTTTGTGATCCAAATTTGATGATTCTTGATTCATTGGAAAGCTTAGGATGTCTAGTTTCCAGGGGATGTAATTTCATTGCATTTGGATCATCCGTTCAAAATTTATGGGCCAAAGAGTGGAGACTGCCCAAAACTGACCTGCAATTTAATATCCGATTTTGTTGGCTGAACTTGACCAACCAAATGAACTCCAATTTAAGCGTGGTTGGTCTTGTTAGAAAGCTCTCTTCCAAAACTTAAATTTAAGCTAGAGAAACCTTGGCTAAATCATGTGGAGTTTAGATGAAAGTTGCCTCAAAGTTGGACTAGCTGATTGTTCCAAACTGCCGAGTTGTTGAACTTGCATATTCTGCCCATACTTAGTTCTCCTTATGCATTTATCCCCAAAATGACTCAAGGGACCTTTAGAGGACACCTTGGGCCTCCCAAAAGATAGAATAAAAGCTCCTAAAATGCATTGGATGCACCTTTAATTTATTGTTCAAAATCACCCTTGAATCTGATGCTTGAGATCAACCCATATATACATTATACTCCCCTTGTTGAAGGAGATTCGTCCTCGAATCTGATGGTTGAAGCATGAGAAACTTGGAATGGTGCTCCCAAACTTGGAACGGTACTTGTTTCCCTTCTTAGGCTAAACACCCAACTAAATGCTTCCTTGGCCGCCATGGTGATTGTTCTCAAACGAAACACCCCTGAAAACGATCTTGGCATAGTCATCGTGTTTGGGTTGATCTCAAGCATTACATTTAAGGGTGATTTTGAACAATAAATTAAAGGTGCATCCAATGCATTTTAGGAGCTTTTATTCCATCTTTTGGGAGGCCCAAGGTGTCCTCTAAAGGTCCCTTGAGTCATTTTGGGGATAAATGCATAAGAAGAACTAAGTATGGGCAGAATATGCAAGTTCAACAACTCGGCAGTTTGGAACAATCAGCTAGTTCAACTTTGAGGCAACTTTCATCTAAACTCCACATGATTTAGCCAAGGTTTCTCTGGCCTAAATTTAATTTTTGGAAGAAAGCTTTCTAACAAGACCAACCACGCTTAAATTGGAGTTCATTTGGTTGGTCAAGTTCAGCCCACAAAATCGGATATTAAATTGCAGGCCAGTTTTGGGCAGTCTCCACTCTTTGGCCCATAAATTTTGAACGGATGATCCGAATGCAATGAAATTACATCCCCTGGAAACTAGACATCCTAAGCTTTCCAATGAATCAAGAATCATCAAATTTGGATCACAAACCAGAGAGATATGCCTGTTTGAAGTTGGGGTTGTTGCGGGTGTGAATGCATTTAATGCAAAACGCGTGAAGGTGTGTGAATGCTTGTGATTACGGATCTTGCTGCTTATGCCTCTTTCAAAAACGTGTCCTACCTCCTCTAGCAAGGCCAAGACCTGTGAGAATGATGGTGCATGAATCCTTTTTGCTGTTACATGTTTTTCACACCAAAAGACATCAAGAGACACACCTCTCCCCCCTTGGTGCATCCGAATATAGCTACAACACATTTACTTACTTTCTTCACACCTTTTCATTTGTTTTTCTTCTACCTTTTCGTGTGTAAAGCCTCTATTATATAAGGGCCATAGTTTAGAATCATTTCAATCAATCAACTTTCGAGATATATGAATTTTGTGAGTTAGAAAAACTCTCTCCATTAAAACTCATAGTGTTGTATCTTGAGTTTGGCAACTCAAGTGGGTCTCTAGGTTTCTTTATCTCAACTAGAAGGTGATTAAATTCTGTAACTAGTTGATCTAAAGAGATTGCCCAAGTGTTTCTCCAAGGATGGCTCTTAGGATTATCTCTTGAAAGTTCACTTGATTATCCAAACTCTTGTTTTCATCATTGTATTTCGGTTTCATCATCTCCATTTCTTTTGATAATCAATTGTTTATGTTTTTGTGAGTTTTCCATCCGAAAATATACATCAGATGATATCTCTTCATGTGAACTTGATGATCAGGTGAATGACGTGGGTGTTGAGGATGGTGGTGGCATCAAAGAATCAGCAGAGCCAATGGACCCGAAGATTGTCGCTGAGTTTAATGATCATGCAGGAGGTGTAGAAAGTGCATCTGATTCAGTGATTTGTGGCGATGGTGCAAATGCAGGTGGAGGGATCAGACAAGTGCAATGGAGTGCATTTGGTAGTGGTACAGGGGAGGCGTCACACTCAGATTTCTTCAACGAATCGGAGATAACTCAGGAAATCCTTTTGGAGCAGAGGCCGATCGATTTATGGTTGCATCAGATACGGCAGCTCGTGTTTCATCTAATCAAACTGGATGTTCAAGTTCTTATAGTTTTTATCGAAACAAAGATAATCTACAGCATGGTTCATCTACTCAAAAGACTACATATCAGTCGCAGCGTCATTCATTGACTGAGATGCAGGATCAAAGTAGTAGTCAATACTGGGAGAACCTCTACCCAGGTTGGAGATATGACCCAAATACTGGGCAGTGGCATCAGTTGGATAGTCCTGACACTGCTGGTCCTCAATCAACAGGTAAAGGAGCTGCTATGGATCCAAAATCTGATGTCTACTATTTCCAGCAAACAGCTCAATCCTTTGCTGGCAGCGTGAGTGAAGCACGTATGACAGAGTCCCTATCTTGCTGACTCCTACTTTTCATCGATCAATCAGTCAGTCAGCTCAGATCATAACCAACACATGTCTCATGGTAGTGCTACTGGTAATTACTATTCGGATCAAACTATGACCTATGGACAAGCTGAACAAGTTATTAATTATTCTCAGCAACAAGACCAGCTGGTGGACTGGGGTGCTTCTGCAGTTAACCATCGGCAGCAAGATATGAATATGGCTCAACCAGGACAATTTGGTAACAGAGAGGACATTAGTTCTCCTGAAAATGCTCAATTTGCAAAGGCATCTATGTCAAGGTATCAAGGTAATTACTGTGCAGACAATAGAATAGGTGCTACAACATCTGAGAAACCAACTTTGTATGAACGAACAAGTCACAGTTTCGACAGTGGCAGTCGGTTTAATGGGTTTCAGGGCTTCAATGGGGTCACTGAGTCTCAAGCTAATGCTCCTCCTGAACAATTTTGGCAGCACAATAATCAGCGTAATATGGAATTTGATAAGCAGTTCTCCACCTCTTATTTTAACTGCCCGAAAGTTGTAAACTTTTTACAGAAACCCCCTCAGAGCAGCATACAATCCTATGCTTCCAGTGAGGGAAGGTCATCTGCTGGGCGCCCCCCACATGCTCTTGTTGCATTTGGATTTGGAGGAAAGCTCATAGTCATGAAAGATCCAAATACTCTGCACATGCAGCCAGCATATGCAGGCCAGGTTGGGTTCTGTGCAATCTCATTAAGTTGAAATTTCAGCTTAATTCCACTAGCGGAAAGGACAAAGAACCCCCCCCCCCCC
>JACYFF010031954.1:5891686-5921501 GCA_017589665.1 Selenicereus undatus | reverse complement strand
ATATATATATATATATATATATATAAACGGGTGATGGGTCGGGTGACGGGTCGGGTGGACCATCACCCGTATCCGACCCGATCCATCACCCGATTATCCATCACCCGTTTAATTCACCCGTTTAATCGGATTTTCATTCGATTTTTCGGGTCGGGTGAAGCGGGTGTCTATCGGGCTCGGGTGAAATTGTCAGGCCTAAACATACGACGCTTCACATAGTTCTCGTAGTCTACAACATACGACGCTTCACATAGTTCTCGTAGTCTACAACATTAGGGGGGGAGGGGAGACATATTACTGATGTGACGATGAGCTTCCATGTCTCTTGTTCATTATTTCCGCTTTCCTTTGCTCGTAGTAAGACGCTTGTTGAGGAGGCATTGTGGAGGTGTCGATGTTCATGATTCGATCCTCCTCCCTCCTCAGTTTTGCTTCCCTTATCAGTATTTTCTGAGACATCTCTTGTTTTGTTGTGACGAAGAACTCTTTGAACATTTCATTCATATCCATGTTGGCAGTCTTGATGTCCTTCAGCTCAGATGCTATTGCATCAAAACCCCCGTTGTGCGCCTTTTGTCTCATCCGTCTCTTTGCGGCTTTGCGGCCCTCGGGTCTTTCACCGCCATCGACACTTTCATCTCCAGCCTCCTCGGTGTCGGGTTTGGACCTTTTTGACGATCCTGACCCTGACTTAGGTGGGTCACATATCGCCCGCCACTTTGGCTGGTCCTTTAGCATCTGATACCAATGCTCCAACTCAAACTTTTTCGATGTACGCTCAACGTACAATCTATGGGCCTCTTGTACAATATTCGTCTCATTCCACCCACTGTGATTACTTCGTTCTACTTCGAGCATAACACCTGTCCATTTGTTGACTATTGGGGCACACCGAAGCCATCGGCTGTTACATGTCTTCGCAGTTCGTGCCAATGCCCCTTCTGGACGGTACTCATTGAAAGCCGATGCCACCCTACTCCAGAAACTAGTTTTCCTTTGGTCAGCCCCAACAATCGGGTCTGTCCCTACATTTATCCATGCCCAAATGAGTTGTTGATCTTCCTCAGATGTCCACTTCTTCGCACCACCCATCGTACCTCCCATTACTTCCTCCACGTCTCCCTCATCAGTACTTGCCTCAATGTTTATCTCAGACTGCCCTAACCCGACCACTGATCCTGTCGGTGTCGATGAGGGTGTGGAGGTGCTCCCCGCAGAAAGGTAATTTGGATGAGGAGGTGGCGGTGGATAGTGAGGAGGGTAGTACGGGTATTCACTCCCGTGCACATTGAAAGGTTCGTTATGTGTTGATGTGTAATATGGTGGAGGACATGGTCGAGGATTCTGACTTGAACCACTCGGATTCCTCGAGGTAAGGTGGGGTGGGTAATATGGATGATGCGGATAGTGTTGGTAGTTTTGTGGCACATAAGGGGGGTAAGACACATGACGATTGTGTGCGGGGATTGGGGTAGCACTATTACGCTCCACTTGGGGGGAATCGTCACCCTCAAGCAAGCTCATGAAGGATGGGGGAGTGTTAGGATCCATATTTCAGATGATATTACCACCTACAAATTTTAAACTAATCATATTAATAACTGCATCAAGTAACATTTTTATTTTAAATCTCGTATACATTTAACATGTTCATGTCACTAACATATACGGAAACCAAATTAAATCATTCACTTAATCAAGTGACATGTTCATTTTCATTTTCATGTACATTAACATGTTCTTTAATTTTTAACCACATATATATTAGCATGTTCATATTTCTCACATATACAAAAAACACATCACATCATTAACTTAATCAAGTGCCATGTTCATTTTAATTTGCATGTACATTAACATTAAAATTTAATTTTTGTAATACCATATACTTAAAAAAAAAAAAAGAAACTCACTTCAGCAACTAACACGTTCATTTATATTTGGGACTAACTCCTTCATTTTAATTGTCATTCACATTACGATACTCATTTTAATAACATTTACGAATAATAAAGCACACCATTCATTTTATAAAATAAAACCTTCATTTTCATTACCAAATATGTTAACATGTTCATGTCACTAACATATACGGAAAATAAATTAAATCATTCATTCCATAATGTGACATGTTCATTTTAAATTTCATATACATTAACATATAATTAAAGACAAGGAAACCACTCACATGTAATAACATCTACATATATTTACATATAATAACATACACATTAACATGCTCTAAAATATTTACGTAATCATATTTTCATTCAATATTTATAACCGTAATGTCAAAATATTTCGTAACACAAATAATCATACCTACTATATTAAACATAATTCGAATATAGCAACAAACACATGAAAATAAATTAAATTACTACTCACAATTATCTTCACTTCTTCCTTCACAAAATATAACACAAACAACTTACCTACAAATACAAAAACAACAATGTTAGTCAAATAAAATCTCAAATTTCATATACAAATTAAGTATTTTTGGAAGTAAAAAATAGATATTCTTACTATTTTTCTCACTTCTTTCTTGATAAATTAACTCAATAACATGCAAATAAAGTGACAAATTTTATGAAGAGGATGAGAGAATGTGTGAATTTGGGAGAAAAAAATTGGAACAAATTACATCTATTTATACCCACAAATATAACATAAATTTTTTCCCAAAAAAAAATAAATTACAAGACAAACTTTCTGCTGGGCTAACGGCAACCTGCAAAAATACCCGTTAGAACAGTACCGCCCAGCCCAGGAGAAAAAGAAAAAAAAAAACCAGCGCCAAAACGACGTCGTTTTGGGCCAGAAAACGCCAAAAAAAAAATGAGGCCGAGGCGCCCCGCGCCGCAGCCAGCCGTTGCACGCCTCCCAGCCACGCCTTGGCTCGCACGCCCTTCTCTTTCCTCGAGTGAGCCGTCCACTGCAATTGCTCTCAAGGGCGGAGCCAGGATTCAAAGTAAGGGGGGCGAGATTAATAATACACATAACATAAGCTTTAATAGTTCTAAAAATGAAGTACGTAGCTAATACAATTAAGAAAGTTGTTCTCGATGAGATCTCATGTTTTGAAAATAAAGTATGATATCGTCATTTGATAGACTTTTAAAAATATTCAAAAAAAAATTACACAAAAGGCATCACAAAGAGTTGAACCCATGGCCTCTCAAATGGAGTAATAAACAGCCAACCAATTAGCTATGCAGTCCTTTATGAAATATTTAATAACTAATTAATATATATCTATTGTTTGTTTGCATCAGAATATTTCACATTTAATTTTTTTTTTTTGAAAAAGCTGGGGGTCAATTGACCCCCCTTGCCCCTTAGTGGCTCCGCCACTTACTACAGCTTTTCTCTAAGCTCGTTTAACTGGACACACAAAACCAAAAAAAAATAAATCATTTGGTACCCTTGTGTTTTTGAGAAATTCTTTGGAGCACAGTATCAAAAGAAAAATGTGTTATATAAATTTAAATTGATGAATATTAGTACTATAACCTATTTCTATTTCCATTTCTACACAATGTTCTAGATGGATTTTGCACAATACAACAACTACTACTTCCGTTGTGGGTCCTGCTTTTGTGGTCTAAGGAAAACTAGATGTAGGCAGCCTTACCTCTGCTAGCATCCCTACTAGTAGAGGGATTGATTCTAAGAGAAAATTACGAGGGCACCAAATGGAACATCCAAAGGCGGGGGCTGGGGGGAAGACCATCTGGGTGCTTACATACCTCTTACACTTATATGTTTACGTTGGACCCTGCTAAAATAATTTTTTCTGCGTAGGTTACTGCAGCTCATATCTGTTACTTGATTGCTGAAGCAAACATTGAGTCCTATTCAGAGAGTGCAAGACTTTGTCTTGTGGGCGCAGATCATTTAAAATGTGCAAGAACTTATGCTAGTCCTGAGGCCATCCAGGTAATTTGCACTCTTTTATTTTTTGGATGATGGTAGGTCAGCGCCTGCTGTATGAGTGTATGACTGTTTCCCTTCATCCATCTTTTTCTTTTGCCTCAATTTTGCCAGGCATACGCACATGATATGCTTGAAATAGGGACAAAGATCTGGCTGGCATTGGGACAAATAAAAAGCATGGCTTAGGGCAAGATGAACTCTTTTATTGTTTTTTTTTTGTTTTGGGTTTGGTTTTGGGGGGGGGGGGAGGAAATAATTTGATAAAATAGAGGCAAAATAGACTTCCATGTAAAATAATGTGACCAAATATGAAACTGACATGACAAGAGGAAGAGGCACTATGGGTGATTAACCGATTATTAATTTCTGATCAGAAAATAGGAAAAAAAAAAAAAAGAACTGCGTCATCAAATGTTGAATGCATTTCAAAATTTTAGCTTCTATGATCGAGTAATATCATAGCTAACCCTGATTCATTTGGTTGTGCCATTATGTTGGTTATTAGTCTTTCTTTCTTTCCTTTTTCCTTTTTATTTTGGGGTTGGGGCCCTTGGGGGGGGGGGGGGTGAGGAGGGGTAAATAAAATCCCTTGCTGACTTATTTCCTTTTTCTTTTTTGTTCCTGGTCATGTAATGTCTCTAAGATGGCCTTTTGAACCTGTCACAGAGGACAGAATTGTATGAATATGCTAAGGTGCTTGGGAATTCTCAATTTATACTGTCGTCTTTCCAGCCATATAAGCTAATCTATGCTAGCATGCTGACAGAAGTTGGAAAATTATCAGATTCCCTGAAGTAAGTATTACTGAGTGTACCGTTGATTTATCTACTTGTCACTTGCAAGCCTGTTTAAAATTCCAGCTACTGGCTGTAGGGGGCTAAATCAAAAGTATTATTGACTGTACCGTTGATTTATTTATTTGTCACTTGCAAACCTGTTAAAAATTCAGCTACTGGTTGTAGGGGACTCAATCAAAATGGCTCTTCAAACCATTTATGTTACATATTTTCTTATGAAACAGCACTCAGTATGTTTTTAAATACTTACGGTTTTGGGTCATTTTGCATTTCCTCTACCCCCTGCCGAAGAGATAGCCTTGTGGGAGGCATCATGGTAGTGGAATTTTCTGATAAACCTAGGTTCAGTGAGGGAATATTAACTGTTGGACCAGAGATAAAAAGCCCATAACCAGTAATATATACCATTGTACTGACATTGATTCAAACAGGTGGTTCTGAATTGATAGGTAACAATTAGTTTGACTTCTCTTTGATTAGTTGTTTACAAATGCTGTTCGCCATAGAGGGGAAAATTCCCAAGATATGGGTTTTATAACTTAAGGTCTACTGGAAATAGATCTAAAGGAGTGGAGAACTGTATTTTGATACCTCAAGGTTATGTTGATTAAAACTTACACAACATGGTTTCTTGGTAACTGTTCGGGGGTTTATTAGCCTGGGTGACATTAGTCATTACTGATTGTCTCAATTGCTTGAGAAATGTATGTGTAAAACATGATGGTTCTTAACCAGATATTGCCAAGCAGTTTTGAAGTCGTTGAAAGCTGGTAGATCACCAGAAGTAGATGCATGGCGACATATGCTTTCAGCTCTTGAGGAACGGATAAAAATCCATCAGCAGGTCTGGTCCATACCCGCTGTCTTGTGTCATTTTCTTTATCTATTTTCATTTGTGTAATTCTGCAGAACTTAATGATCAAACCATGTACAGGGTGGCTATGCGACTCATTTGGCTCCAACAAAATTGGTTGGTAAACTGCTTAACTTTTTCGACGATACTGCTCATCGGGTCGTTGGAGGATTACCCCCACCTATACCTTCACCATCACATGGTAATGGGCGGCATATTGAGCACCAGTCAAAGGTGCCACAGATTTC
Source organism: Selenicereus undatus (assembly GCA_017589665.1). Lineage (NCBI taxonomy): Eukaryota > Viridiplantae > Streptophyta > Magnoliopsida > Caryophyllales > Cactaceae > Selenicereus > Selenicereus undatus. The sequence continues at coordinate 5,915,664 of JACYFF010031954.1, read as the reverse complement.
TGCTAGCCAATCCACTATGGCTATGTCTTCATTAATGCATTCAGCATCTATGGAAGGCAGTAGTCACAACTCCTTTCATAATCGAAGTATTTCCGAGCCAGACATTTGTAGAACGCCCAGAAAGGTAAATGTTTTCTTGTCTCTGTCTGTTAATTACATATCCCCTTCAATCTTAAGTTTCCTGTTCTTTACTTCCTTCGCAAGGGGTGAGGCTGAGATCCTAATTCGGATCACTGAGCGGACTCTTATGATTGGATCATATAGCCTGTATGAGATTTGTAGGACTTGTAAATTTAAACTTTGAAGAAGTGGGGATAAATTTATTATCAATGGGAAAAATGCTTAGGATTATTGATGTACACCCAGAGGTTTACATCTAACATGAAGAATTGGAGAATTTCATGCCCATTGCTCAGCACTTCAGCAGTGCGCCTGGTAAAAGAGGAATTCTTGTTATATTATCTTTTTTTAAAATACTTTCCAATTGCTAGGAATAACTTCTTTTTTGATGTTATCCTGGATTATTCCTCACTTTGAAACTGCTCAGACTGAATTGATGATTTAGGGACTAAATTTATGATTAGGGATGGAGGGCCTGTGTGTCTACTTTCTGGACATCTATAGGGTCACTTTGTGACAGTTTTGTTCAGCACAGGTTATGGTGAAGTGTAGCGTATCTCCACTTCTTTTTTGGGGGGTCATAGGCAGTCAAAAGGGTTTTAATCTATTGTCTACTGGACACAGCCTTTCTGTATGCAAAGGCAAGGCTCCTATATATGACCCCTCCTCCCAAAAAAAGTGTGCATTTGGACTGAGTGTACGTGGAATGTGTTCCCCTCAAGGTGTGTGGAAAATATTTCCCAAACAAGCGGCCTGATTGAGGCAACCACTTGCTGTGGTAGTGGACTAGTTGGTGTGGGGATGTCTGATCCCAGCTGTTGATTTGTGGATAATGGTTTGAGATTTGTTGGTACGGATGTTTATAGATTAGGGTTGAACAGGTTTCCAGAAATAGTTCTGTTAGATTGTGAATTATAACAGAATGAGACCTGCACTTCTGCTACGAGAAAAAAAATGTTTGCTATGCCATGCTCGATTGTGACCATGATCTCAAAATTTGTCTCCTCAACTTGCCAGGATGAATCTCCAAAAAAATCAGACCCGTCTGGTGACTCTGGTCCCCATGACAATTCATCAACTGCAGGCAGTTCATCTCGCTTTGGTCGATTTGGCTTACAGATTTTCCAAAAAACTCTTGGTCTTGTACTAAGATCTCGCGCAGATCGGCAGGTGAAATTTCCGTGTTAATGGGCTTTATGATTTCTGGAATATGCAGAGTTGTATGGGCCTGTCTTTTGGTTGTTCTGATCTGTTTTGGCCTGTGTCCTACTGCAGGCCAAGTTGGGAGAGAAGAACAAGTTTTACTATGATGACAAGCTAAAACGCTGGGTGGAGGAAGGTGCTGAACCTCCAGCTGAAGAACCAGCCTTGGCCCCGCCACCAACAACAGCAGCTTTCATGAATGGAGTATCATGTCTTGACAAGAAAGATGAATCGAATAATACTATCCATGCAAATGGGCAAGCTGAGTTTAATAGTGCAAATTCCTTTGAAAAGAAAGCTGGGACACCACCACTTCCGCCTGGTGCATACCAGTTCTCAGCTTGTGGGCGCATGGGTGTTCGTGCAAGGTACAATTCCCTCCCCTTCTGAGAAACACTGTAAGAAGCAATTAGGTTCTACTGTTCTAGTAGGATAGCCCTCATCCATCATGTCCCTACAAACATCACCTGCTGATGCTAGACTTTCCCTCTGACCCAAAGGCTGTTTGGCATGCACAGTGATCATTCACGGTTGCTTTTGGCTTTCATTCTCATGTTCATTCTCTTATTCATTTTTGTGACCAGGAATTTTATTCCTTTGTTTTGTTCATATTTGAAAGGCGGGGAAGGGGATAATTAGGATAAACTTCTATTTCCTAGGCTGGCTGGTTATTGTGGTTTTAATTCATTACTAGTTAGGGGTGTGCTACGTTCATCTATTATGTCTCTGCAGGGGTTGTGGTGGTGTTGGTTCTCCGCAGCATTTTTTTTTTTTTTTGAAACCTTTCTTTTTTCTTTGCATAAAAATTGGACGCCTCATTTCTTGGCACTCTGGAAGCTTTAATTATCTGCTATGGATGTTGTCAGGTATGTTGACACTTTCAACAAAGGAAGGGGAACTCAGCCAAACTTGTTTCAGTCACGTTCAGTTCCAACGTCAAAACCTGCTATTGGTAATGCCAAGTTTTTCATGCCCACCCCGGTCACCCCCCGGAAGCTGACACTTATCAAAATACACAAGATGCTGTGCAGATGGATGAAGATACAACCACATCCAATCGGAATCATTCAGTTTCATCTCCCCAGATGCTTTCACCTCCGCCAATGCCACCACCAGCAATTCCCCGGCATCCAAGCATGGAAGAACTTGCAAGCAAGTGAACAGTAGGCATGATCAATGGCAATGGTTCCATGCCTTCGGCATCAAGGCGGACATCATCATGGAGTGGAGGTCTTGGGATATGAGTACGTGCGAATCAAGACTTCCCGGCGAGGCACCAGGTTCTCTTCCATTTTCAACAGCAATGATTGGTAATTCTCCATCCATTCCATTTTCTTCTAGTTCTGCTACTCTGTCAGAGGGACTTCAAGAAGTTCAGCTTTGAAATGGTGGGATCAGGACTTGTATATACCCAATATTCTGGACAGTTAAGTAGGTAACCCCCCATTTGGTCTTGATGGTGGCGAAACTGCTGGTTAAGAATGGAATAATGTTCATTCGGACCATTTCGTGGTGAGCAAATGAACATCATTCACTTCAAGGGATTCATACAGATGCCCATTTGGATGAAGCTGACCCCTCTTGGAGGATTTTTTTACACTGGCCCTCCAGATTGAAGTGGACAAATTTTGGAATTGTTGTACAGATCAATTTGTTGATTTAGTAGCATAAAAGAACAATCCTGAGAAAGATGGAAGAGAACTGGAACGAATATTTCTCTTCTATGCATTCTAGAGGGAGAATTCACTAATGGGAAATTCACATAATAGTTCTGGTTATGGGCAAATTCCATTTTGTCTGCGGTGAAACTTATGAAATGAAATAGCTAAAAATTTCTAGGTTGGAACCTTCAGTCGACATTACACATTTTTTTCTGTAAGCCTTTTTTTTCATTCAGGTTTCTGAAGGAAGGTATAAAGGTCGATGTAAGTAATATTCAAAACCAATGTATCAGTAAAAACTTTCGAAGACTTTTCAGCGCATTTTGAAATCGAACTGATGTGTGTCACTTTTTTCGTATAGAATATTGAGCTTTGCAATAGAATTGATATGCTTTCCCATAGAATATTGAACATCTCTGGGCCATAACACATGCTATAGACAGAACGCAAGGGAAACATAGCATTGAAAACATGGCTCCTAGAGCATGGAATATAAGCTTTTTGTATGTTAAAAAATTCTAAATTAGGAGTCATTAGTGGCTGCTTTTCAACATTCTCTTCCCATCATCACCTTATATTCTTATTCATAGTGTTTCTTTTTTTAAAATATTTTTTTTTGCCTTATAAAAAAATAACTTTTGTCAGCGAAATAAATATTATACAAAATAATTAAAAATGACCCGAGAAAAAAATAGTTTTCTTTTTTTAAAAGAAAATTACCTCCTTCTCAATAAAGAAGTATGGATCTTATTAGAAGAAATAAAAGTACAGAAGTATGAAAAATTTAGAAAGTCAAGATTGGATTTTTACTTTGAAATAATTTTTTGAGGTAATTTTTTACTGTAAAATCATTATGTACAAAGTTATAAAAAATGTGTAGTATGGCATATACATATTCCAATGTGGGTATGCAATCATCATAAATAATCACATGAGATAATACAAGAATAACTTTTTAATCGGAACCAAATTGTGATGACTTCTTTATGGGAAGCAAAGTATAAACCCTAGATTTTTGACAAATAAATTTAATTTGTAGGAGTTGCATATCGAGTGTGTAGCATACTAGCATTTGGGAGGAATCAAACACAAACTTTCAATCCATGGTATGATTATGGAAGTAGGAAGTGAGACTAATGAGTAGTAAAAAACGATTAATGTTAGGAATATCTAAACTTTTAACAAAGAAAAAGGAAAAAAAGTCACAACTAATTAGTGATCATATAGCTAATATTAAAAATATTTCAACAATCAACTTATCGACTATTAGGGCAGCCCAATGCACAAATATCCCGCGTTCACGCAGGATCCAGGGAAAGGCCGCACCCCAAGGGGTGAATTGTAGGCAGTCTAACCTGACTTTGTCAATGACTGATTCCACGGCTCGAACCCGTAACCTTTTGGTTACACGGAGAGGTCACGGGTTCGAGTCGTGGAATCAGCCACTGACAAAGTCAGATTAGGCTGCCTACAATTCATCCCTTTGGGTGCGACCCTTCCCCGGACTCTGCGTGAACGCGGGATGCTTGTGCACTGGGCTGCCATAATAGTCGATAAGTTGATTGTTGAAATATTTTTAATATTAGCTATATGATCACTAATTAGTTGTGACTTTTTTTCCTTTTTCTTTTTTAAAATTTTATTAAATTTGCTAGAGCCAATTTAACAATTTGTATGACATCCATTACCTTTTTTAAATTTTTTTTTCATGGATAAAATAACCAAATAAATGGATGAATTAGTTAAAGGGAATAATAATTAAATTAAATTAAATTAAAATTTGAAATGCAACAATGCCAACAAATGAGAGAGAAATTGTATGTTATACCCTTTGAGGCACTTGGCTGCTTCCCAGCTCCTCGCTCTTCTGCAAGCACAGATTTCAGGGAAGGAAGGGTAAACAGAAAACCCCTAAAAACCAAAAGCCATGGAAGCCCAGCAACAACAACAACCGCAATACCATTACCAATACCATTATCAACCCCAGACCGATGCATCTTCAGTTTCTCTCTCCTATGATCCTTCTCAAACCCAAGCTTATGACCAATCTACACAGCCATACTATGCCTATCATTACAGCTTAAGCCAGCCACAACAACATCAACAAGATTATTCATCTTACTATTACCCTGATTACTCCAATTCCTATCAGAATCAGACCCACCATACCCACACCGATCTCAACTCAATTCACCCACCTGGGGTTCCGATTTCGACCGAGATCCCCCAAACCCATGTCCAGAATTCACAGAATTTCTATTACCCATCTGGGGATGTCGCAGTTCAACCCCCTATAGTCCATGGATATATGCCGGTATAGTTTTCTTCTTTTTATTTTCTTAGCGATTCTCGGTGTTTTGAGTTATAATTTTATGATATTTGAGTGCATTAGATATTTGATGTGGGAGTTAGAAGCCCAATCCTGAAATTTGATGTCATTATATGTATAATGTGGGTTTTTGTAGAGGGTGGTGGATTAATGTTTGTGTGCTGAATCTAATTATTGATGACTTCTTTGCAATGATTTTGTTTCTGTGGATATTTATTAGTTGCTGTATGAGGAAAAAGTGGTTTTTCCTGTTCATTAACTTATTTGGTGTTCAAAGGGTATATTGGGTCCTGACTAGAATAACTTGTGTTCATTAGGAATGAGAAGTTTGATGCACTAGGCTTTTGCATTGGCTTATGTTGTTTCTTAAGGATATTCTTTTCAAATGAAGTATGCTCCTAGCAACTTGTGTCAGATGTACCTCCTTGGCTCTTTGGTTCATAGTTCATATGAGACTCCTGTTTCAAAATTCTTGATGGGTGGTTCTTACATAATGAATGTAGTATTTTTGTTATTCAATATATTATATTCTATTGTATATTAGATGCTACTTATAAATATTACTTTTGGACATTTTCCCTTTTTCTTCAATTTCAGAACTTGAATTTTGAGGCTGTTATAGAGCAAAAGATACTTCAGGGAAGGCTGAGTAGCATAAGAATGTGTGTGAGTATACCTAAATGACGAGTGCATGATCATGAGTTTCTTTTATTGCTTGTTGCCTCTGTAGACAAAGGTGAGGATGAATTAGGTTTATTGCAATGGAAATGAGGACAAGCCTGCAAACTGGCATTTAATGGGAGCCGTGGGTTTTTGGTTATGAATTTTGTTCAACAAATTCATTGCAGTTAAGGCAGAATTTGTAGAAGAGCATATATATAGAAACTGTGGGGGTGGTGCAGGTTATACTTTCTGTATTTACTTACTGCTACTTGTTTCACTTGCAGAATTTCATAGTCACAGGCTAATGCCACGTTCGAGGTGTTTTGACTTATGGGGAACTTTAGTAAGTAGGTGGACTAATGATGTTCATCTTATCTTTGACTAATGATGTCTCATCTTATCTTTCAAATGCTACTGGAAGATGAAAATGAGTGGGATTTGGCCCACAAAGCTCTAAAGGACCTCCAGACTTTTGAATGAATCTGTTTACGTGTTTTTGGTGGTCGATGTGGTGTTGCATGAAGTTGCCACATCATGATTGCGTGATCTGTGTTGTCTGTGGTCACTTTGGAGCTCATGTGGGTCTGTTGGCATTTTCCTCTGTTTCATTCCTCCAGTCTTCTGTAGAAAAGTCTCCCTTCATGTGCAGCAGCCAATGATCAGGAACTATGTACCTTTGTTCATGCTACTTAAGATCCTGATCCATGGTGTGCCTTATAGTGAAGGAAGCAAAGAATTTATCTGTTAGCAGTTGCTCCCTCTGTCCCATATGTCTTGTCGAATATAGTGAATGTATTAAATGACCATTAAATTCTATTACTTAATGATGTATGGTTGCAATTCTAACAGATAATAACATTAATATGTTATTGAAAATTGGACTTTGCCAATGTTATAGGCCTTGACTATACTGGCTGTACATATGGGACAGTTCAGCACATATGGGACAGAGGGATTGTTTATAGTATTTTGAGAATAGGTTTGTTTTGAGGACTTTGTTCTCTTCTTGTCAACTTAGGTGCTGCATGATGACGGGTTTATTAAGTCAAGACTTTGAAGAGTTGACGATGCAGTAATTCATAGAAGGCATCATATTTTAGTTGAAAAGAGGTGGATGATATTTTTACTATTCGGAGACTTTGCTAGGTCTTTCTATGCTTCAAAAAGCTGCCAGATATGGAGTAAGAAGATGTGGCCGTTGGATGTATGATTTTGGTGCTTGCTTCCATATTTTATCATTCATTGTTGAAGGTATCAGTCGTGGAAATACAGATTTACTGCATTTTATGATGGGAGGAGGATTATGTCATGTGAAAAGTATTGATATTGTTCTAGTAGGAAAAAGGTGTAGGATTTGTCATTTGGGAGTACAACTACCTGGAGCTTGAATCTGTTAGTAAATAGTTACGCATGTGAAAGCAACTCCAGCTAGTCACCTTCCAAATACTGATCATTTCCCACCGTATTGGTGTTTCACGTATCATATTTTCTTCTAAAAGAGTGCCTTTGCAGCTAATCCACCTCTGGTTAGTGTAGGGGTGCTCTTGCTTGCTGACTAACACGGATGATCAGTATTGTTCAACCTAGAAATTCTGGTTCAGACATAAGACTGCTTTTTGTCAGACATGTTTGAGCATGTATTGCCAAATTGGTTGAGGATCTGGTTACAGTGTTCTTGCCTTTCTTCAGGGGTGGACAGACTTTGATCCAGGTCCAACGTAAAATTTAATGTAAAATTAGTTTTTGTTTAAGTTACTTGAGTTATGTGAGCTGGAGCCTTGCTAACTAGTTCAAAGAGCTGCGGCCTGTATAACCTATGGACATCTCTGGTCTGGGCTAGGCCTAAGAGCCAGGTTCTTTTGAGAGATTCATTTTTTTTAAAAAATATTGTTTTGTAAATGTTGCATCTTATAACATCTTGGTCACCACATATCATTGCTGCTTTCGAGCTAAAGGATAGTCCTTGATTCCTTGGTAATGATCCATTATTGTTCTCCTGTAATGTGGTGGAGACTGGGGAAAGACTTTCTTTGGACACTACTATGGGGCTTATGTAGGGCTGGCAAAAATTTGGGTCCGGGTCAATTCGGGTCTGGACAAATCGGACATTCGGACAAAAACTTCATACCCAAACCCTGTTTGGATTACAAATCGTACACTTTGACCAGACCCGGACCCGGACCCGGTTGTCCGAATGTCCGGACCCGGTTGTCCGAATGTCCGAATTTGTAATATGATTTTAGGAGATTCTGACCGAAATTGTGTGACCGAACCCGAACCCGATTTTTCAATGTCCGAACCCGGTTGTCCGAATTTTTTTACAAAATTTTCTAAAGAATTTGGACTAAAATTATATATAAACATAGTTGTCCGATGTCCGAACCCGGTTGTCCGATTGTCTGAATTTGTCCGAACCCGAAATGGTTCAAAAATCCGGACAACCCGAACCCGAATGTCCAAACCCGAACCCGACCCGGTTTAAATTCGGACATGACCGATTGTCCGAATTTTAAATTCGGACATAAATTTGGTGACCGTACCCAGTTTTTTCCTGGTCGGACAAATTCGGGTAATCGGGTCGGACAAATTTTTGCCAACCCTAGGCTTATGTCATTGTTGATTATCTATATTCCTTGGACTAGGAATGCATCTCAAGTGCCCAAGACAAACACTCACCCTAGGACATAGGATAGCATAGATGCTTGACGTTAATAGTCCTTCTAGATTAGAAAATACAAAAATATTCATTATTTCAAAGCACTGAGTCCAACACCTAGAAATGTGCCCATGTTGTACACTTGTACCTGAGTCTGAATAACGCACTTATGCTATATAAATTCACCTTTAATTCCATAGTGCAGTAAGCATGGAGATATTTGATGCCCCTTCGCATATTTTTCCTAATCTATTTGTAACCGTGTTCTTCATTTTAATAGTGGAGCTTAAACAAGGTACTCTGTACAATTGCGAGTTGTGTAGAATTCAGACTGCTGAAAAAGTCAATTCTAGGCGAATTTTTTCAGCTCATATGTTAGTGGACCTGACCAAAATACTTGACTAAGCTGCTGTCTACGTCTTTTTCTATGGAACAGTAGGTAGTGTAAGGTTTTTATTCTAGGGCCTATTGAAGATGGACTCTTTGCAATTTAGGGGTGATGGTAATACATCTGACCTCCTAGGTCCTGCTCAGGTTAGACTTTGGAGTATTCATTTGGAATTGGATTTGATTATTGTTGCCCAGTGATTACCCTCTCCAGGAATTATTACTACTGTAGGACATTTTATTATATGTTTTACATTTTGTTCATTGTGTCCAAATAATGATGTTATGCGTGTGGCTTTTCGATTGTTCAAAATTGTGTCATAACCTTATTCAGTTATGTAATTGCTGTTAAGTGCTGTTTGTGCAGCCTTCCCAATCTACATATAGCAGTGGAGGCAGCTACGCTGATCAGGGCACAAAAGGTGGTGGGCGTGGCACTTTCGGACGTCATGGTAGAGGGAGAGATGGGAGACGCGGTAAACATGCTCCCCCTAAGACTGCAGGCTCTTCTGCACTTAAAACAGCTGAATCCTCCTTGGGGCAAGGCAAGCAACCAGCTCAGATGGCATGGTGTGAACTCTGTAGGGTTGACTGTAATACTCTTGAAATCCTTGAGCAACACAAGAACGGAAAGAGACATAAGAGGAACTTGAAACTGCAAGAAGAGTTGCAAAACCTAAGCAGACAACTGGCTGTTCAGAACCCTCAAATGCCTGCTCCTAAGTGCAGATCTGAAAATCTTCCTTCTGAGCCTGCCCTGAAGGAAAATAAACCAGAATCTGAAGCAGGTGGAAAAGCTGAGCGTTCTGGGGCACACTCATCTGAAGGTTCTATCAGAAAAGATCGCTCTGGTGGCAGGAGTGGTTTCAAGCGTAAGATGAGAGGAGGGGTTCGTGGAGGAAAGTCGATGAGAGCCTACGACGGGTCAAGAAGACCTGTTGAGCCACCAAAGCTTAAACAAATGGTTCCTTTAATATGTGATTTGTGCAATGTGAAATGCGAGTCTCAGGTGGTTTTTGAAAGCCATGTGGCCGGGAAAAAGCATCTGGCAAATGTGAAGCGTTTCCAAAGCCATAAAGAAGCATTTGGAGAAGGCATTCAGGCTTTATACCCTACTATCCCTAATCTTCCATCAACCTCTATTATTCCTCAATCCCACCAAGAAGTCCCTCAAGAAGCATATGCCCTTGCATCTACAATGCTCAGTCCATACAATCTTCCTGATCCTCAAGCTGCTCGGGCAGCCTTGGCTCAGCTTCTCCATCAGCACGGTATTCATGATGCTCAGACACTTATAGCTCAGTTGATTCCTTATTTGCTTGCTCAATTCCAAGTACCTGGATCACTAGCTGCTGCTCCACCAGCTGGATTAGGGATGGTGGATTCTGAGAACACTCAAACTCAGGCACCTCAATTATCATCAGCAGCCGGGAAGCAGCATTCAGCAGCTAGTGCAGAAGCCCAATCTCTGCGGAACCAGGTTGACAGGCCACTTGAAACTAATGGTGATGGAGCTGAGCCAGATCCTTCTGTCCCAGAAAAAGCTACAGAAAATGTCAGAGAATGTAATAAGTGATCTAACTGAAATGTAGGAGAAGTTCCAAGGAGTACAGCAACCTTTTCTGTGAAAAGCAAGGCTGATTCCAAGAGACTAAGAGAAAGGTTTTCCAAAATCATTCCCTTTTTTACGTGATTGGAAACTTTATGGCTAGAAGTTCAGGCAGTAGGCAGTGTAATTACAGGTTCTTTTTTGGTCAAAGTTGATGTAGCTTTTTACTACAGATCGTTCTCAGACCTCCAGAGTTTGGATTCAAGTGCGAGAATATGAAAAACCAGAAGTGTTGTCTTCACATTTTGTAGTTCAATTCTTTCCTTGTTACGACTCATGATGCCATGTCTTGTTCCTGACCATGCTGAATTAGTGGTCTAATCCTTTCAAAAAGATCACTTTGTAATGTTTCCAAGACAATCTTATTTTTGCATTCGACCAGATAGATGAGAATTGCCATCTTATCACCATGAGTCAATCAAACTTTGCAAATGTACATGATTCATTTGGATTGGAATTAAGAACATGAACAGTTTGAAAGTCAATTAAATGAGTGTTAAGAGTAATCACTTACCTTAAACAGTAAGTACATCTCTTTTTTTTTTAATCTAAAGGTGAATGTTGACATAATTATCGATATACATAGTATTCAAGCTTTAATATATCGACTTTTATTTTTAATAAATCATAACTGGTTAAATCATACTTGTAAATAAACTTTTCTTAAATTCTTAAGAAAAAAAAAAAAAACCGCATGCGTGCACACATATAAGTCAATGTAAACAAAATTAGTACGTTTAATCACTTAAACACTTGGGTGAGTGATCCATTTTTGAGAAATATAAAATAGGAAAATATCCATTTTTGCCCTATCCGAATGACAAAGCGGCTGTTATGACTTGTGAGGGGGATGGTAAGTAGTAACCCCTCCAAGGCCTCGTGTACCCTCCATGGCTGTTCAGTCAGTAATTCAACCGCCATTATCAGCAAGCAAGCCCCGACCTTCCCTCCATTTCCATGTTCACTGCTTCTCTGCATCTCAATCATCATCATCATCACCATCCCAGCAAATACCCAGTAATTCCTCCGAATCTTGGAGAGAGAAAATCAATGGAGCAAGGATGAGAGCTTCGATGCCATTCCAGGGTGAGATTCCCCCAAATGCCCTTCGCCGCAAACAAGACCCACTTTGGTGGGGAGGCTTCAGCTTAGGGGTAGATTTGGGATTGTCTCGTACTGGTCTTGCAATCAGCAAAGGCTTCTCTGTTCGCCCCTTAACTGTAAAACCCTCATCTGCCCGCTTCAATTTTTACTCTTTTCTCTCTCCACGTCTTCTGGGCTCTGTTTTTGGGGCAAATTCTCTGATTGATTTTTTGTTTTGTTCATGGATTTAGGTGTTGAATTTGAAAGGGCAGACGCTTGAGCTTCGCCTTATTGAAATTGCAAAAAAAGAGGTAAGATTTCTGGGGTTTAAGGGTTTTTGACTAATTTATTTATTGTCAATATTTTTGCCTTCAGATTTTGATTTTAAGTGGGAAAAATGTAGGAGGTTGATGAATTTATAATTGGGTTGCCAAAATCAAGTGATGGAAATGAGACCCCTCAATCCAATAAAGTTCGTAGTGTTGCTGGCAGGATCGCTGTTAGGGCTGCTGAATGGTATTTTTTAACTGCTTGCCTTCTAATTAAAGCTCAGTCATCATCTATCTGAACTGGGATTTGCTAAATTTATGGCTTTCTTCCTATGAGCCCAAATGCTCAATTAATAATGTGAGATAGATAGTGATGATGTTTACTTCTGTACTTAGAATGGATTGGGACCCATTTGAGGCTGTTAGCTTTTGAATGATTTCAGATATCAGCAATCTGTGCCAAGTGCTTGTTTTTGTTGTCCCTGTCTTTTTTTTTCATGACATTACCATGTAATCCCCCCCCCCCAGGGCGGGCAAAAAAAAAAGGTTACTGAAGTTGCCTAAGCCTTGTTCTGAGTTACCACTCTAGCTAATCACATACTGAGATCCCAGCCTAGAAGCCTAAATTGGACGAAATCAGTGTAAATTGCCAACTGCTTTTACCATATCACTATCCACTTTCAGCGCAATTCATGATCCTGGTGAACTTCATCTTTGGCATACATGTCTTGATGAGTTCTGGTTTGGCCCTGGAAGTCACCGCCAGCATTTGTGCATGGAATGTACCCCCCTCCCCCCCGCAAAAAAAAGTCCGTGTGCACCCACACATGGAGCTTTTAGATAGATGTGAAAGTAGGGTTAGGGTCTAACTAATGGAGCTCATGTTGTTGAAGTGTGGGCAATAAGCAGCTGGCTTTTGATGTCAAGTCTTCTAGTTCCCATGAAAAATTCGTGTTCTTCGCTTTCTCGGTAGCCAAAGAGTTACTTCTGGACAAACTTTTGGCTCTAGATTATAGTGTCAATAGCAAAACGCCTAGATTAACTTTTCTCCAGTTCTTTCATTGTGTGGTAGCAATGGCAATGAGTACTCTTTACACACAGGTATTACAAAGAAATATCTTTCTAAATCCGAGGATAAGTTAGGTATATCCAACACCCCACTTGCCTAGGCCAAACTCTCAGGCATTGGCTTGGTTTCGAATTGGGGGTGAAGGGCTGTTCTTTGATGTCTTTCCTACATTTCTCTGTCCTTAGATTTGTACCTCAAGCACAGTATAATGTTTTCTTTGTGCAGACTCTTTGTAACAAGGAGTGATGATGACTTGGGTTTTCTTTTTACGATTTGAAGGGGCTGTAGGGTATATTTGCAGGATGAATATGGCACATCAGCCGACGCAATGGATCGAATGATCAACCTGTGAGTCTCTTTACTACTATACATTCTGGACTAACCGCCGTTTGTCTTTCCCACCTTCCTCGTACTCTTTTCATCTGTCGACTGACATGAACCATCTGTGGCTAATTAAACTGTAACTCCTTCAGGGGTGTCAGCAAATCTGCACGCCATGAAAAGATTGATGCCTATGCAGCAGTGGTATGCATTACATTTTAATAATGTTCATGCCTTTCACCCCCCCCCCCCCCCCCCAAAAAAAAAGGCAGAAGGAAAAAATAGCCATATCAATTTGCTTACAGTTTCCATATCCTGCATCATGCAGATGCTGCTGGAGAGATATTACTCTACAGCTGGGGAGGGAACCGAACTTCTATGGCCAAAGCAATTAGAATTACAAGAGAAGATTCGGCAGGGTCCGGAGGAAGATGCTGATTTCTTCTCTTGAGCAGCAACAGTTTCCATATCTTTGCTTCATGCAGATGCTGCTCAAGAGACAGTACTCTACATCTGGAGGAGGAACTGAACTCGAATGGCCAAAGCAACTTGCATTACAAGAAAAGATTCGAAAGGGTCCCAAGGAACATGATGATTTATTCTCTTGAGTTGCAATAGTTTCATTGTGGCCATTGTATTGTTCGAAATTTTTTAAGCGACCAAAGGGTCACCCTGAGCAAATGTACCCAGTTCTGATTTTGGATAAACAGAAGAACGGAGGCAGGTAATTACTCTTTTTAAAGTGGAATTAATTGTGTGTAGTCCTCTCTTCTTTTTTTTTTTCTAACAGCCTTGGCTATTCATTTTTGGTGAAAAGCTCTGTATATGGGATTATGATTGCGTTTGGTAAAACTTTTCTTAAGTGTCTTGTCTCAACGAGTTCCTAAAATAAATTATCTTTAACACTGAAGTAAATACCCCTTATCTTTATATGTTATATGATTCAGGTATACTAATTAGTCATCAATTGTTAAGTTTTAATGTTTGCAAACTATGCCAATGACTACAAATAACACCCTAATTGAATCTACTTTATCTGTAAAGAAGTATTATCATTTTCTTAAAATAGTAAAAAAAAAATGGATAAACAAGGTAAGTTTACATAATTTATAAGTGGTAACATCTTTTTACTATTCAATCATACAATTTGTTTTAAATTAATACATAATAGTATATTTTTTAAGTTAAAACTAAATATTTAAAAAGTGTCTTACAATAAGATATTTATTATTTTAATACCGAAATAGTTGTTTGTCCGCACTTGGTAGCATATTCCCAATTCTGAATTGGTTCAGGAAAATAAATATTAGGGGAGAAGTCAAGAAAACCGAAAGGTTGATTTTTAAAAAAATAAAAAGGGCAACTGCGCAGTGAGGGGGCCCTTGATAGAGAGAGAATACTCCTACTCGTATTGTTCCTTGGCTGGGTGTTTCTTTCCGTGATCTTGACTTTTCTCCTTGAAAAATTCTTAAATACAAATGTGTATATTTAATATGGTATATATTATGGAGCCATATAGTGGACGCGTACTCGATATATCGTAGTATATTTTTTTTTATCAAAATAGTATATCTTTTCTGTTCTGCAGTATATCTTTTTCTTTTTACAGTATACTACTCGTTTTTTACAATGTATTTTTTTTATCTACAGTGTATTTTTTCTTATCTGCAATGTACCTTTCTTTTTCTAATTTAAGTAAGGAGATTATGAGGAAATTCCTCATTGAAGAACAATCTTTTTCAGATGTTGGAATCCCAATTTTCTTTTTCATTTTCTCTTTTTCACACCTTTTAGTCTTTTATTTTACAATGCACAATGATGTCATCGAATAGGTTTGTTCTCTCAATCAGCATATACCCAATCCCAAGAGGCAAGTAGTCTTATTCTTCAACATCTAGATACCAGCATTATTAATCAACTACAGTGTAGGATGACATAAGACCACATCCGCTACGAAACAACCATAAGTGGATCTGTATGGAGCTGTGGGGTGTTCACGGACATTTCTAATTAAATTTTTTTTTCCAGTGATTTATATTTAAAGGAGGTTAGATTAATATATATGAACACTCTTAAAATGAGTAGTTTAATATATGGACAACCTTGTTTTATATGTCTAGATCCGCCACTGTTTAAACAACCACTATAATTATGTACAACATCGGACACCATTAATAAATATCTTGATTTGGCTAAAACATCAAACATTATTCCAAATAATGTTGTTGGATACGGCCTGTAGCTCTTAGATACTTACACCCCAAAAAATTTCTAAATTCAAATCCTGTTCTACTAATCCTACCTAGATTGGAGGGGATGATGGCACCGTAATAGTTTTGCCCTAAATTAAAAGGTTGCAAAAAGACTAATTTCATTAGACCTAGATTTAAAATCAACTGACTATGTATATATTATTACTTCATTAAAAAAGATGATATGTTTACTTCCGAACAATGCAGTTTGAATTGAGAAATTGTCCAAAGTAGTTTAGCTATCTAGAAAGTCTTATGGATTTTTTTTTTATATCATTGTACTTAATATTAGCATTTAATGCTTTATTATGTAACGAATTTTAAAAAGGTTCTAATTCATCAAGAATGCTCTTTGGGGATTTTTTTTTTTAAAAATCATGGATCTTTTGAAATAAGTATCTCTACTTGTAACATGTTTACAATGATGATGTTACTTATATTTAGATCTTACTAAATCCTAAGAAAACAGACCGCATAGTAAGACTGGTTGTTGCTGTCGCCCAGAGGTCGACATTTTTACCTACCAAAATGTGGCAAATGAACATATATGCCAAAGGGAACAATTTATCTTCTTCATTCATCTCTTCTTTCTTTTCCTTTTTCTTAAAGGATAAGTACAGATAAACATTAGACAGTCATTTTTGTAAGAGTTCTGTCTAAATTGTCATCTGTAGCGATGCGTGTAAACTCTTTCTTCTATGTTAAACTAATGCCTTAACATTCTTCTCTCTTCTTGTCTTCTTCTTCTTTTTCTTTTCTTGTTTGTTTTTAATTTTGGTGGGGTCTTTCAAGAGTCAAAGATTTGAATTATGAAAAAAATTTCAAATGCTATTTTTATTTTTTTTTTGGGGCCCAATGTTGTGATGATGCCATTTCTTGATTTCATAACGGATGGATGATCAATCGGATCAAAACTGTTGCTTTCATGCTTTTCAAATGCAATTTTTCAAAAAAAAAAAAGACAAAAGAGGGATGAAAAGAAAACATTTAAATTTCACACTCCCCCTTCCCTGCCTAATGAAAAAGTTTCATACATTTTTAAAAGTATTGCCATATTTAAGCTAGTTTATTTCAAATTTTATGGATGAATTTCTGAATATTTTTTAATCATATAATTAACAAAAGATGTACTTTATTATTTAGTAAGAAATATGATTTGAATAGAAAGAATTGTGATTTGTTAATGCATACATTATGAAACAACGACCATGTTCGGCTACAACGTTTTGAGTAGCGTTTAGTGTTTTGACAAAGTTAATATACTATTAAGTTAATTTTTAGTGTTCAGTAATCTAGTATTTTGACTAGCATTTTAAGTAGCATTAAGCGTTTTATCTAACATTTTTGAAAGCTAATAGTATTAACTTTTGGCATTCAAAGATAGCATTTCATATATTTTGGCCAAAAAATACCCTTTGCAAATTTTGTCTTTGGAAATTATCTATATCTTTGTAGGTTAATTTATATTAATCAGCTAACATAACAGCTAAATTTAGCGAACACATTTGTATCAATCATTCATCTACCGGCTATCCGCTAACATCTAAATTAGAAACGATATTCGCTACATAAACAGTTATCCGCTGCCTGAACTCATATTTGCTATCTAAACAACTAATTTTATCGAACGTAAACCACAACTACAAGTAAAAATTTTTAAAAAGTGATAACTAGATAAATAAAGGAGAAGTGTATGGCAATTTTTCATTGTAATTTGTAAAACTAGAAATGATTGTAATTATTGAAAGTTTAATGCAATTTAAAAATCTAGTCCATGAGTAAAATCAGAATTAGATAATGATAAAAGGTTGACAATATACTCATATAATATTGTGCGGCCTATAATTTGATTCGATCATTGTCTATGCAAAGTCTCCAACCAAACTGTCACCTCCTCCATTGGGTGTTGGTGGCTTATTATGATTAGTACTTCTTCCTCTTCAACTGATGTCAAGAATTTTCTACCTTCTCTAATGTTTTCCGACCTTTGATTTTCAAAGTTAACTTATACTTTAAAACGTGGTACTTTATTATGCAATATATCTTTCAAGGGGAAAAAAATTAATGGTTACATTTAAGTTTAACAAAGGTTAGAATATTATCATTATTCGAAATTTGACAACTGAAAAAAGTAAGTTTGGATATTTTTTCAGCTTAGATTGTATGGACTAAGGCAAACTATCTCTCTAAACTTCCTCTGCTGCATTTATGTGAAGCAGTAGATAGTCTACAGTTTTTAAATCTATGGTCAATCATAATCAATCTCTCTGTAATTTTACAATTCAGGAATAAAGCTGTTACATCTGACACTCTACACCTTGCGTAGTGGTGAAACTTTGGGGGAATTGGATTTGATTTGGTGAGCAAAAAAGGGTTAGGGATTTGAATCCTTGGGTTTCAAGTTCCACTTCCTAATGTTTGGTGATAAAATTACGGAATAGAGCTTGATACCTGGGGGTATCAAGTCCCGCTCCAAACCCATGGAACTTGAATCCCCCCTTGATGTAGGGGGATCAAGTCCCAACCCCACAACAGTTCAACCAAAGAGAGAGAAGGGGATGGTTGTGCTGCTTGGGCATGGGGGAAGCATGTTGTCAACCACTACCTCCAGAGATATTCCACCAGCGACCACTACCACCGACCGCCACTGCCGGAGATAGGCTGCCGTCGACAAGGGTGGCGTTGCTTTCTATTGTTTTTTTCGTTGTTTGCTGGTGCCCCAAGTTGGCTCTTCCAAATCCATTTTTTGTTCACATTCATAATCTCTTCTTCTTCTTCTTTTTCCAGATTTATTCATCATCAATGTCTTTTTTTTCTAATTTGATGAAAATGGGAGGATGAGAAAGCTTGGGGCGGTTGTCGGGAAAAAATGGGGAAGGAGGGGCTGGCAAAGAGTGGCCCCGGCGAAATGTGTCGCCGGATGTGTTCATCAATCAATGTCTTTTTTTCTAGATCTATTCATCAATGTCTTTCTTCTTTTCCTTCTTACTTTTGCAGATCTATTCATCATCAATGTCTTTTTTTTTTCTGATTTGATGAACCTGGGAGGATGAGAAGGCTTGGGGCGGTTGCTAGAAAAAATGGAGAAGGAGGGGCCGGACAAGGAGGGGCCAGTGAAGAGTGCCGCTAGCGAAATGTGTCACCGGCCCTGACGTAAAGTCGCCGGAAACTATGGAGGCCCCATGGTTTGTCGTTGGGAAGAAGGGGAGGGGTGAGAAGTGATTCCATTCCATAATTGCTCACCAAACAATTAAATTTAGGATTCAAGTCCCACCCCTTGGCCCTTATCCCTCAGGTTTCAAGTCCCTATTCCATTCCATTCCTTTTTTCTCACCAAATGGGCTTGAATTTGGATTTGAAATGATTAGAATGTTATCACTTGGGTAGTGGCTAGCGAAGGAAAATAAAAGGTTGTGGTGCATGAAACAGAGAGAAAATTAGGGTTTTGATACAAATGTTTTAATTGAAGATTTAAGAAAAGCATAAAAAGGTCACCAAAGTGTCATCTACCGATCATTACCATTGCATTTGACACCAATCAGAGGAGTGGAGTGAACGAGAGAAGAGAAAAACAAATCAAACATAGAAATATAGAACAGGATAATTTTGAAATCGTTCATGAGATGAAGTAGAGGGAGTGGTAGGGAGGCAATAGGACGCTGATAGCTCCCTATCAATGGCTTTTGGACAATGATGCAAGGTGCCCAAAAAGGGATGTAATAGCATATACAAGATGTGAGAAGGATGATGGTCATATAAGCTTTAATTTACAATATAATGTCATATAGGCTGTGAATTACAGGCAAATAATATGACACTCTTTTAATTTTTATAATTCATGGATCATTTGGCACTTTTTTCGGACTTGAGTGATTCTAGTTAAACAAACAAAGCCATAGTGATATATTGTCTCATAATAAATCCCCTAGGAAAATAGGATTGAATGACTTTTTTTGTTGATAATTAGAGCAAGAGTTTATTAGTGAAAGGGAAAAAAAAAAAATTCAAAGATGTCCCACTCATTCACCAAAATCCACCCCCCCCCCCCAACCCATTTCTGTGTGTTGATAGTAGCCAAATATATCGGGAAAATCCCGTCGCCTGACAAGGCCTGCTAACTGTTTTAATTGCCCCTTTTTTTAATCCCTTTTCTGGGCCGAAGTCCCCCTGCTGGGGGGGGGGGGGGGGGGGGGGGCTTTTATGTGTTAGCAATCACTCTAACCTTGTTAATAATCTTTATGTTATAATCTTTCTTATTGTTAAGGGACCTACAATTTGTATATATCGAAGTAGTAAAAACTTATATAGTATATCTAATATCTCTAATTCTATACTAAAATAGGTTGGTTTAAGTAATTTGACACTTATTCTCCTTAAACTAGGTCTTGGATTCGAGTCTTGTGAAATGAGAAAATCTGTGAATTGAGAGCTCTGCCCTTTTTGAGCCAACAGTAGTTCGACTCGAATGAAATTGAGGATTCAAGACTCAAAAAAAATCTATAATTCTATTTATTATCAATTATAATTAACTTCACATAAGTCAGTATTTCAATGGCGAGAATAAAATTCTATTCTTTTTAACATATCATGAGTATAAATTATGGAGGAAAAAGAGACGTAATTTAGTATATTAAACTCCCTTCAATACGTAGTATTTGGTACCATCATTTACAGTCAAACAATTCAATTCAGTACAAGACTATTTCAACTGTACCTAATTTCATTGAATATCATCAACACTGATTCCTCATAAGTTGAAAAGAATATACCAAGAATAAATCAATAGAAAATCAGAGATAACATCTCCAAAACAACCAATGGTAACATTCACTCATTAACAATAACAACACATGCCCCTTTTTTATCAAAACAAGATGGGTTAGCTTATCTCTCTCTCTGTTTTTTTTAACCAAACTCTTAATTTGACACTGATCACTCCATCACGTACGGCCAGCATATACCCTCTAATATTCTCATTATGACTATATACCCCCCCCCCTTCTTCCCCTGCTTATTTATTCTTACCCTCCATAGTATACCCTTGTTCAATATATCCATGGATGAACTCAAATTCATCAATTTTTCTCTATAGTTTTCTTACTGCTTTTGATTCAACTCATCGATCGATAGAGAAATGAAGTTCGGGAAGAGACTGAAGAAGCAGATAGAGGAGACGATCCCGAGCTGGAAGGACAAGTTCTTGTCCTACAAGGAGTTGAAGCAGCTCGTACGCTTGATCTCCAATTCTTCAGGCAATAAGGCTGAGTCTGATTTTGTTTCCCTCTTGAATTCTGAGATTGATAAGTTCAACTCCTTCTTTATGGAAATGGAAGAAGATTTCATCATTAGACACAAGGTAATAACTAATTAATATCTACTACCAGTCACTTGTTGGTAATTTCTTGAAATTTTTTTTAAAAAAAAGAGTAACAAGTGGGGCCTATTTTGGATTTGGGTTCGAATCCGACCCAATCGGAGACACTCCCCGAGTCTGGGAGACTGCACCCATTGTTTTAAACCCGATTCGAATCTCCTCAGTCGTCGGACTGTTTTAATTCATGGAATAATTCTGCTCACATTTTTATGTAGAAGGACATTATATGTTTTATAGACTCATTCTAAGTTATTACTAGTAAGTTTTTAGTAATTTCTCATTTTTAAAAAAAAAAGCAAAAAGTGGGGCCTACTTTGGATTTGGGTTTTTAGTAATTTCCTAAATTTACACGCAAAAAAAGTAAGAAGTGGGGCCGACTTTGGATTTGGGTTCGAATCCGATCCAATCGCAAACACTCTTCGAGTGTGGGAGATTGCACCGGTTGGGTTATACCCGATTTGAATCTCCTCGATCGTTAGACCATTTTATTTTATGGAATAATTCTATTCACATTTTCATTCAGAAGGACATTATCTGTCTTATAGACTCATTCTAGTCCACTACTAGTCACTTTTTAGTAGTTTCTCAATTTTTTTTTATAAAAAAAGTAAGAAGTGGGGCCTACTTTGAATTTGGGTTTTCAATAATTTCTTAAATTTACCACACAAAAAAAGTAAAAAGTGGGACCTACTTTAAATTTGGGTTCATATCTGACCCAATCACATACAGTCCCTAAGCTCGGGAGACTGCACCTGTTGGGTTAAACCCGAGTCGAATCTCCTCGGTCTTCGGACCATTTTACTGTATGGAATCACTTTATTCACATTTTTATTGAGTAGGACATTATATTTCTTATAGTACATTTTCTTTTTTGGAAGAAAGCAATAGAGCAACATATAATGCTCCTCAATTCCTAATGCTATTGTTTCCCCTTTTTTTAAATTCCTTTTCAACTGTTATAACTTTTATTTTAATTTACCCTATATTTTTAGTTTCATTTTTTTATTTAATTAAATCACTGTCAACATTTCGTGTCAAGAGAGAACCGATAAAAAAGTAACAAATATTAGTTAAGTTTTCTTCTGAATTGAAGAAAGCTAATATATAGATTAGTCTGAATGGCATTTTTTTAATCATTCATTAATTGAGACTAAGTTAACTGTCATTTTATAAGCTATTTTAATCTATTTTTGACCTATTTATAAATTTAGATTCGAGACCTTATTTAAAAAAAAAATTACTGATGATACCATTTAGTGGAAAGTCTATGTTTTTTAAAAACCAATAAAAAATATTTTTCATGGTTTTAGAATAATAATTCATTTTCAATAAGTAATTGAAAAAGAATTTGTTTAGGATCGAACTTACACATTTAAAATTTTAAAGATACAAGAAAATAATAGTTGTTTTAGACATAAAAAATTGATTGATTTAAATTTTTTATTTTTTTGATAGAAACCAAAACAATATAGAAAAATGATAGTTAGATAATACACAAGGATCAATTGAAACTTTGAAAGGAGTTAGTCACTTAATCTCACATAGAAGACTTAGATGATCTTGGATAAGATGTGGCATTAAACAAGACAGTCATTAATTAGATGGATATTATTATAGTAATTAATCTATTTGTTTTTAGTTTTTATCAAGATGACAATTAAATTTGCTTGGAATCAGCCTCTCTACGGATAGAATTGCCGGTAGAGGTAAGGTTGTCTACATCTGGATCCCCCCAGAACCCGTGAAAGTATGACCTACACTGAGAGTTGTTGTTGTTGTTGTATCGAGACGACAATTAAATTTGTGCTTTAGAGAAATTAAGGACACAAAAATTACAACCAAAAAATGCTGTCTAGTATAATTCCCAGAATATCCAATGTCCCATAGTCTTAAAAGTTCCAGGCATTCCAAATAAAGGCATTCATTGATGCGAGAAAATCTAGGCAATTATGAGGGAGAATTAAGGCATTTTAAAAAGGAATATGCTGCCTTGCTAAATGCCCTTCTCTTTTCTTTTCTTTTTTTTCCTTCCCTTCAACTTTTGGTTTTTGTTGTTATATGCAAGTAGACATAAAGATTTTTTTTGAATGTAAGTCTTAATATCACTAATTATAATTCAAACAAAATAAGGTTTATAAGAATGCAGATTCACTAATCATGCATATATGTAGTCTTCGATACTGAGTTTATATCGTGTAAATTATAGGATTGTTTCAAACGGTCTTTCCCTTGAGACAGTTAGATAAGTATGTTCTGTTGAACTTAAGTCTATCTCTGAATATAGTCACCTCCACCAAATGAACATGATTTCATGAAAAAGTATTATATAAATACAGTATATCATATAAAAATTTACAGAATAACAAGCATTTATTTATCCACCTATCATAAATTAACGGTAGGGTTTGAGAATATATTATGAATTAATACCTAATTGTATTCAATGTAATTTTTGGTTGGAAGATAAATTGTTATTGTACTATCAAAAAAGCAAGTGATCATGCATGATTAAACTTCTTAAATATTTGAGGGAATAAAGGGTGAATACTTATTTCATGCAAGTGTAGCAATTCAATGGATGGCATCACAAATGAATAATTAATGCTCTATAATTATCAACCAAATTATATGTAATTTTGTGCATCTTGGCCTTTGAAAAACTAATTATATTATACACATGTTTGATTTTGATTTGGTATATTTGTAAAGCCTCCATTATGTCAAACCATTTTAGATGGCCTCTTGGAGCAAGTTTAGCACTATATTCTCTAGGCATGTTTATAATTGACTTTTCATCATGGTCAATGGTTATTGACCTTGGAGATTAATTAATCTCTAGTTGTCCAATAACTATTAATCCCTTTTTTTCTTTTTTAGTGCTAGAATATCTAAGATTATTTTGCAATATATATATATATATATATATATATATATATGTGTGTGTGTGTGTGTGTGTGTGTGTGTGTGTGTGTGTGTGTGTGT